>JACEIK010000034.1:787276-799426 GCA_018107945.1 Datura stramonium | reverse complement strand
CTTTCACAACTTTCAATGAGAATCCCTTTTCTCAACTAAAAAAATAGTCTTCAGCTAAAAAAGAAAGATGATGTGATGTGTACTTGGCTTATCTCTCAATATCTCCATCTTCTTCCTCTCCTTTCTTTCCTCCCCTTCTGCAGTGTACTTCTCTTTCTATTTATACCCTGAAAAGTAGGGTACTTTTCCTTTCTTTTTCAGCAATGGACAATTATACCCTTAATAGCATCGTTCTGACCGGCGAAGGAATCTGTGGTTCGCCGATGAAATCTGTGAACCGCCGGATACTTGATCTTCTTATTCAGTCATTTCCATTGAACTTCGACGGTTCACTTGGCGTTTTGTTGATGCCAATCTGTGAATCGTCGGACCTTAAATGTCAATTCCAGAAGTTTCTGAGTGTCATTCGACGACTGAGCTGGTGTCCCGCCCCAGGTGACTCATGAACCGCCGGTGGCCTTCCTCCTACAAGGCAGTAACCTTCATCTTTTTAACCGGTGTTTTGCTGGTTAAAACCTACATTTTGCCACTTCTGCTCATTTCCTCCTTTTTACCCTATTTTAGCTCTTTTCTTCAAAATTAGGCATTTGCGCACAACAAAAGTAAAAAAGGCATAAAATACAAATAATCAACTCGAGAACTAGGAAAAAACTCAAACTTTAGAGTCTAATGAGTTGGTAAATTACCAACTCATCAATACCATCAATCCGCAAGTATTGATATAATTATGTGACTTTAAGTGTAGTCACTAGTCTATGATATATACTATTTTTTTAAGTTGTGATTTTCTCTACAATAAATATCTTGTAGTTAATTTAGGGATATAATGATGAAAATTGAATTACTGGATCAATTGAAGCTATATTCATGAGTGGATACATTTATACCATTGGTAGAGGAGTCGTGTCTTACAAGTCATCCTCTAGACCTTCATCACCTGCTTTACAATAAACTATGAATTCGTTGCTTTAAATAAGGTCGATGAAGAAGTTTAATGACTCCAGAATGACCCAAAACATTGAAATTGATATGCATATATTGCGACACTCAAGCGGTAATAGAAAAGGTTGGAGCGTTATATATAACGAAAAATCTTGTCACACACAAAGAATACATATTTCACACCCCAAACCCGGGGAGGCGTGAATGGCATCCCATGCCGCACTTGACTGAGTGAACCTTACAAAAATCTAACTACAATAGGCCAGAACCAACAAGGTTCAGCATCACGACAACAATCTAAATCGGAGTATAGCAGTATATAACGGATGCTAGCTTATATAGCAACCAATAGATAGATAGATAAACAACTGGTGAACAAGGCCACATAATGAAATACAACCTGTATAATAGGGCCTTTCAGGCGTAAAACCAAAATTACAATCACAACGAACATCTACAAGCCTCTATGAATACAACAGTAAGCAAATAATCGAGATAGAATCCTAAACTACCTACAAAAAAATACTGGCAACTCTGAAAGTCTTGGAGCTTACCGATCCAGCTGAAACTCTACTAAGTGACCAAGTACTCGATCTACCTATTGAGCAGCACCTGCAGGTATGAATGAAGTGCCTCAACTAGGGAAAAGGTACGAAAATGTACCGAAGATGTAAAGAAAAAAGGACTATAAGATATAGATTACAAATCAATCAATATATAGGATAACAATGAGAGATTCAGAAGACATTGACAGAAATATATTCAGGAAATCAAATGAAACAAATAGAACCTACCTAGCCCCATAACCCGACAAATTCAAATGACAAATAAACGAAAAACATACGACATTTAGCCGATACAACTCACTGGTTATCACCTGCACCACATAGGATCTATCCAACCGTCTTACCTGATTCTACTTTATGTCTCTCAACGACCTCAATCATCACCAATTGACATCTATCATCCAACTATCAGACAAATAACAATACAAAGCAAACTATACAATATATATATCAATCCACAACCACAGTCTTACTGAAAATTGTCACAAACTTGCAGGCATCACCGCTCACAAGCACGACCTTGCCGAAAAGAGTCATGTACTTGTAGGTCCACATAAGCCACGAGCTCAACCTAGCTGAAAACCTGTCATGGACCTGAAGGTATCATTGAGCCTCTCGAGGTACCATACAAGCCACAAGATATACAATCAACAATTATACATACAACACAAGTATTAGTATCCCACAATTAGCTATCTACCTCCACAATCCAACTATCACAATGCAACACTAATTTCACTCCACCGACATATCACAACCCAACCTAAGGTTGCAATTCTATCGAGTCTATTTCCAAGCTTTACAAGCAACCTAAGAGACATTATACTAGGTGTAATATAACCAATCAACACATATATATGCTTAACAGAGTCCATCCCCAACTCTAAAACAAACGATCCAAACTCACCAACAAGACTATCATTCCTGTTGACACAAGTAGCGACCATATCATCGCACCACCGACCCTAATCACTATAAACCACCAATTATATAGTTTAGTATTCACAACAACAACTTCTGGCTACACAAAAAACCAACAACACAAGTCCAAGAACCACAACTACTATCAATAAGTTCAACACTCGACTACCCGACACAAACCTCATCATCGACATAAGTTTATTAACTATTCTGATTTTGCCTGGCATTACTCCATTTCGAGCTATCAACTATCCCAAACAAAACCCTTAGACACACACACACACATATATATAACACAATAAAATAGCTACAAAAAGAC
This sequence comes from Datura stramonium, assembly GCA_018107945.1. Classification (NCBI taxonomy): domain Eukaryota; kingdom Viridiplantae; phylum Streptophyta; class Magnoliopsida; order Solanales; family Solanaceae; genus Datura; species Datura stramonium. The sequence continues at coordinate 796,678 of JACEIK010000034.1, read as the reverse complement.
ATCAAAGAATATATAATGATTACAATTCGCACGATTTATCATAATTTGACTCGCTAACGTTCCTTTGAGCATGCAAGTATAAGCTCCAATTTAGCTATTATCCAACCTAAAGATCAATACAACCAGCAGATAAGCAAGAAAACAATAGCACAAAATTTTGATCTCAAAGGTAGCCAACCGCACATGATTATATCAATGATAACGGTTCAATGGAAATCATGTTGACAAGAGAGGAACGAGCCTTAATATACCTTAACTCCAATGAATCCGACCTTACCGAAGATATTCCACCAACACACCTGGGATTCTACCTCAAGGAAGCCCTACAACCACCAAAACTTGACTACAAAGGCTCGGCAAAATAAGACAACAGAATTGAAACTCAATCGACACAATTTCTACAGATTTAACAGTAGAAACATTTATTTGACAACCTACGGATGTCTACGAGTTCATAATCAACATATTTAACTAAAAATCAAGAGGAGAGGAAGCTTACCAAATATATCAACACCAAACATCCCCTAAAATCACTGCAAGACACGATAAGAACACAAGCTAGACGAAAAATTCGACTTCCCAATCTTAGATTCAAGGTTAGATTATGTCTCTAGGCCCAAAATCATCAAGAACATATTGATATAGCTTGGAAGAGGATTTTGGTCAAGAGAATTTTCAAAATAATATATTGTAAATATGTCAACTGACCTCCCACCACCTATATATATAGGCTGCCTAATTGCACTACCGCTTGGCAAACTGCGTAGTAGTAAGCCAAAATTTTGGATATTTGGATTTTTTTCATTATTCAATTATCTGCATGCGATCTCGACCCTTGGTCTTCCCCCAAATTACAACATATAGTTATAAAAATAGGCTCATATGTCCAGAACCTATCAATAAAATCAATCTAAATGCACGGGGTGTTACATCTTTTTCCCCTTAAAAACATTTATCCTCGAATGTTGGACGATATGCACGATCTAATTCTAAGATCTATTTCATCATGACAGAGCTTACACAACTAAAAAAACTCTTGGGTCCACCACAAATGACTCCAAACAAAACGACTCTGCACCATACTAAGGCGCAAAACAACTTCAACCATAATAAAGATAAAAGTTCTTACCTGCCGCTGGATGGCTTTGTCCATCAGATTGCAACCGTTCTTTGCACAAGTCAACAAACATGAGTCTAGACCAAACTCCTACAACATCCGACTTGTCACGACCCGAGAGTACACCTGGATCATAAACACGAGACAAGGAGCCCTGAGAGACCCCAAGTCGACCCATGGCATGAGCATACATCTAAACCATTCACATGAAGCGGAAGACTTAACATGATAACACGATATAGAGGACATCATGACATAAAATAGAAAATACGATGATACATGATTCATACATAACAACTGAGTTCTACATATAGTCTAAAAAGCCTCTAGTCATAATAGATGGGTTGATGGGACAATACCCCAACTAATCCTAAGTATTGAAACTGAAAGAAGATAGAATTTGGACATAAGGCCCTCGAAACATGAGGACTCACCAATACAGACGAGAGCAAATGCCGGGAGCAAGCTATCACCATATACAAATACTGATCATTTAAGCTGAAAACAGACGGATTGACTACCTCTGAAAAGAACTACATAACTGAACTGAATTCAGACATCACATACATTTACCATATCATAAAACAAACTTGTACACATGAACTAAACATGAAAACTAATTAGAGGTTTAGGGAAAAAACTGATACCTCAAGCTGAAATTGAGTCAGTAGGGAACAAATGAGGGTATTTAGCTATCATATCTGCTTCGGCTTCCCACGTAGCTCCCTCAACATGTTGATTTCTCAATAACACCTTCACTGAAGCTACTTCTTTGTTCCTTAGCCTCCGAACCTGATGATCTAAGATTGCTACTGGAATTTCCTCATAACTGAGGCTATCTCCAACACCAACACTTTCCACCGGAACAACTAAGGATGGATCTCCCAAGAACTTTTTCAAGAGCGATACATGGAATACGGGATGAATTGAAGCTAACTCTAACTCATAAGTTACTTTACCCACACGTCTCACAATCCAGTATGGGCCAACATAGCGGGGACTGAGTTTTCCTTTCTTTCCAAATCTCATTACTCCATTCATGGGAGATACCTTCAAAAACACCTGATCATCGATCTCGAACTAAAGCTCTTTTCTCCTCACATCTGCATAAGACTTTTGGCGACTTTGGGTCATTTTCATCCTTTCCCTTATCAACTGAACTTTCTCCATAGCCTTAGGAACTGAATCTGGACCCACCAGCGAAGCCTCACCGACTTCAAACCAACCAATGGGAGACCTACATCTCCGGCCATAGAGAGCCTCAAATTGAGTCATCTGGATACTAGAATGGTAGCTGTTGTTGTAGGCAAACTCAATAAGAGGCAGATGATAATCCCAACTACCCTTAAAATCAATAACGCTAGCTCTCAACATATCCTCAAGGTTCTGGATAGTCCGCTCCGCCTGACCATCTTTTTGCAGATGAAATGTTGTGCTAAGCTTAACTTGAGTGCCAAGTCCTCTTTGAAAAGATCTCTAGAACTGCGAGGTGAACTGAGTACTTTTATCCGATATGATGGACAAGGGAACTCCATGCAATTTAACCAACTCCCGAATGTATAACTTAGCATAATCCTCTGCTAAATCAGTGGTTTTGATCGGTAGAAAATGAGCAGCCTTGGTTAACCGGTCCACAACAATCCAAATGGAGTCATACTGTCTCCGAGTGCGGGGAAAACCTGTTATAAAGTCCATGTTGATCTTTTCCCACTTCCAGGTAGGAATGTTGATATCTTGGAGTACACCTCACGGTCTCTGATGCTCAACTTTCACTTACTGGCAATTCAGACACTTGGCTACAAATTCCGCAATGTCCCTCTTCATGCTATTCCACCAATAAATTTCCCACAAGTCATGATACATCTTGGTGGCACCTGGATGGATAGAATATCTAGATCCATGAGCATCATGCAACATCCGACTCCTCAAATCACCCACGCCAGGAACACATAAACAAACCTGGTACTAAAGCACACCATCTCCCATTTGGAGAAGACCTCTACTTTCTGATTGTGAACAACTTCTTTCAACTTTACCAATATTGGATCTTCATCTTGCTTAGATTTCACCTCAGTTACCAAGGACGATTCTAATCCATTCTGAACAACCACACTACCATCAGTCGAGTCAACCAACCTAACTCCCAACCATGCAAGTCGATGCACCTCTTTCACTAGCTCCTTCTTGCCTTCACCCACATGAGACACACTTCCCATAGAGAGTCTACTAAGTGCATCCACTACCATATTGGCCTTGCCCGGGTGGTAAAGGACACTCATGTCATAGTCCTTAAGCAGCTCCAACCACCTTCCTTGCCAAAGATTGAGATCCTTCTGCGTGAATATATTGCAAGCTTTTATGGTTCGTGAATACATCTACATGAACCCCATACAAGTAGTGTTTCCATATCTTCAAAGAAAATACCACCACGGCCAACTCAAGATCATGGATTGGGTAATTCTTCTCATGAATTTTCAGCTGTCTAGAGGCATATGCTATGAATTTCCCATGCTGCATCAATACACACCCCAATCCAACTCTGGAAGCATCACAATATACTACGAATCCATCAGTACCCTCGGGTAGGGTCAATATCGGTGCTGAGGTGAGTCGGGTCTTCAATTCTTGGAAGATTTTCTCACAAGCCTCCGACCACTGGAACTTTATCTTTTTCTGGGTTAATCTGGTCAATGGCGCTGAAATGGATGAGAAACCCTCAATGAATCTCCGGTAGTAACCTGCTAATCCTAGGAAGCTCCTAATCTCTGAAGGGTTTACCTGTCTGGGCCAGTTCTTTACCACCTCTATTTTCTGGGAATCCACCTTTATACCTTTGCTTGACACTACGTGTCCCAAAAATGCAACTGAATCTAACCAGAACTCATATTTTCTAAATTTGGCGTATAGTTGGCTATCCTTGAGGGTTTGGAGCACTACTCTCAGGTGTGTGACATGATTCTCCTCACTCCTGGAGTATATCAATATGTCGTCAATGAACACGATAACGAACATGTCCAAATATGCCTTGAATACCCTATTCATTAGGTCCATAAAAGCTGCAGGGGCATTGATTAGTACAAAAGACATAACAACGAATTCATAATGGCCATATCGAGTTCTGAAAGCGATTTTCGAGATGTCGCTCTCCCGAACCCTGAGCTGGTGATACCCAGACCTGAGATCTATCTTGGAGAAACATTTGGCACCCTGAAGCTGAAAAAATAGGTCATCAATTCTGGGTGAAGGGTATCTATTCTTGACGGTGACCTTGTTTAACTGCCTATAGTCAATGTACATCCGTAGAGAACCATCTTTCTTCCGGACGAACAATACTGGTGCTCCCCATGGAGACTTACTCGGTCTAATGAAACCCTTATCCAACAGGTCCTTCAACTGTTCTTTTAACTCTTTTAGCTCGGCTAAATCCATTATGTAGGGAGGAATAGATATGGGTTGAGTGTCGGGTAAAATATCAACCCCAAAATCAATCTCCCTCTCTAGAGGAACACTTGGTAGGTCATCTGGAAATACCTCAGGATACTCACATACCACAGGGACTAGCTGAATGGTCGGGGTCTCGGACGTGGCATCCTTAACCCTAACTAGATGGTAAATACAACCCTTAGAAATCATTTTCCTGGCCTTGAGATAAGAGATAAAGCGACCTACAGGTACCACTGGACTACCCCTCCATTTTAAAGCGGGTTCACCTGAAAAATGAAGCTCCACCGCTTGGGTTCTACAGTTAACAAAAGCATAACATGCAAACAACCAATCCATGCCCAGAATAATATTAAAATCAGTCATAGCTAATTCTACTAAATCCGCGGAGGTGACCTTATGCAATACTGTAATGGGGCAACCTCTATATACCCGCCTAGCTACAACTAAATCACCAACCGGAGTAGATACAGAGAATGGTTCTGATAGAATTTCAGGACTAACTCCAAAGCTACTAGCAATGTAAGGTGTCACAAAATACAATGTAGCTCCCGGGTCTAACAAAGCATAAGCATTAATATGAAAGACTCGCAACGTACTCGTAACCACATCGAGAGAAGTCTCCTGCTCCTGTCGAGAGGCAAGTGCATAAAATCAGTTTTGGCACTGGCCTTCAGCCAAACTAGTCTAAGCACCCTGCTGAGGAGGATGTGCCACTAGGGTTGCCGAACTGGCGGCTGGGGTACGAGATTCACCACCCCCTGACCTAGCTGCGGGGCAATCCCTGAGTCTGTGTCTGGGTTAGCCACCCCCGAAACAAGCATCTGAGCCCACCAAACACCTCCCTAGGTGGTTCTTTCCACAACTTTTACAAGATGGGAATGTATGATCTATGCGCATGCTACTCTGACCCCTCGAACCCGAGGCCCTGCTCCTCTGGTCATCTCAAGGCCTGAACAGGGTACTAGGTGAGGATGGTGCTGGTTCTATAGACCTGTGCTGAGACTGCTGGTGAGGACCACCTCCTTGCCTCGACTGATAGAACCTGTAACTACCAGTCCTGGCCCTCTTGGCCTCTCTCTCCCTTATGTGAGCTGCCTCAATCTTCTAGGCATAAAGGACTATACGGGGATAATCCATATCCCGGTGAAGAATAGTTGTCCTGCAGTCCTTGTCCAGATACTCGGCTACTCCGTGCACAAATCTGCTCACTCGCGCCCTCTGGTCTGCCACTAACTCTGCGACATACTTTGACAAGCGAGTGAACTCAAGTGAATACTCTAACACTGTCATCTTTCCCTGTCTGAGGTTGATAAACTCTGTTGCCTTCAACTCCCTCATCTCCCAAGGGAAAAACCTATCAAGGAAGGCCATGTGGAACTTGTCCCAACTAATAGGGCCCGCTCCTGCTGCCCTACTGTCTCTCCATTGCTTGTACCATATGTGGGCTACCCCCTTGAGCTAATAGGTATCCAAATCAACACACTCCCTATTTTCCACCTCCATAACCTGGGTGACCTTCAAGATCTCCTCGATAAATTCGTGTGTATCCTCGTCCACCTTATAACCCATGAACTTAGGAGGGTTCATTCTCAAGAAATGTCTTACCCTTGCTGTCGTTGCATTCCCATTCTGAGGGTAATGAGCCACTATTTGATGATGAACCTGGGCATCCATGGCCTGCGCCAGCATCTGAATCGCTACCCTAAACTTAGCATGGGCAGTTGGCTCTGGTGCGTGCTCCTCATGAACAGGTGGGGCTGGCTGATGCCTATCACCATTGTCTCCCTCACGATCATTGCCATTTCCATTTCTTCGGATGTTCACTCGGTGTGGAGGCATGATTTCTGCAGACACGAATAGAACGAATTAGAAGGATGGAAAGACTCTTCATTGCACGACATAGATCAGGAAAAATGGGAACATTTCCTAAATGTCTAGTAGCCTCTTTATCATAAGTGTGGTGCGCTTCACACCCATAAAAAATATTCTACCTAACGCGGCTTTCAGACTCCCTAGGAAACTTTAAACCTATGGCTTTGATACCAAGTTTGTCACGACCCAAGAGTACACCCGGATCATAAACACAGGACAAGGAGCCCCGAGAGACCCCAAGTCGGCCCATGGCATGAGCATACATCTAAACCATTCACATGAAGCGGAATACTTAACATGATAACACGATATAGAGGACATCATGACATGAAATAGAAAATACGACGATACATGATTCATACATAACACCTGAGTTCTACATATAGTTTGAAAAGCCTCGAGTCGTAACAGATGGGTTGATGGGACAATACCCCAAGTAACCCTAAGTACTGAAACTGAAAGAAGCTAGAATCTGGACATAAGGCCCTCGAAACATGAGGACTCACCAATACAGACTGGGAGCAAAAGCCGAGAGAAAGCTAAGAGCGAGGCTGAACTTGAGAACCGGGTCTTGTATCATAAAATGATACAACATAGAAAGTATGCGGGTCAATAATTGGAATGTTCCGAGCATGTAAGGTATGGAAAATAGAATTTAAAAACATAAGATTCATAAGAGTAGGACATCATGATCGTAAATACTGAAATCATAAGTGTATCATAAGGCTTAAGGTTTTCTAAAACATTCGTAAACCTACCATAATTGTAACATGAGAGAAAGCATTTCAATAAACATCACTTGAGACAAGGATACATAATCATAACATGCATAAAAACAATGAGGAACAGTGGGAGATTTCTATAACCGATATACCCCATATGAGCACACATGGAGCCCGACCTATAAACCTAGTCGGGAGGCCGTTCATACCTTGACAAGGGTAGAACCATTAAAGTCGTGATATCACTCATGAAGACCCGTAGGGCATAGGGATAGTCACTGAGGAGGTCCCAAACATAACCTACGGTGGCACGTAGTTTTGAGATTTTAGGCGTAACCTGGGCCCCGAACCTACACGGTGTTAAGTACTACTCCCAAAACATGCACGTGCTCATAGAAGTTCATACATGACATGCATGGCTAGTTAAATCGTGATAATCATAACATACTTGGAAATTCGTAAACTAGCCATGAAATCGGGCCCATGAGTCGGCCAAAATCATAATTCATGAATCATAATCAACATGTGGGTATTGCCCAATATTCAACATGCTTAAAATACTTATATTTATAGAAAACATGATCATAATAACATGGGTAATTGAAAACATGCTTAAAATTTCAAAATTCATATCATACTTGAAGGATCACCATATCTATGAAATTCAATGGAAACCTCATTATTGGGCATTTAGGTTCTTAGACATTAGGTCATCAAAACATTGAAAACAAGTGAAATCAGCCCAATAATTCGAAACCCATAATTTAGACATGCTACAACAAGTTCATGTCGAATTTTGAGGATTCATGCAATTGGGTTAAGACCCATAAGAATTTAGTAATCAATGCCATAGATTAGGGAGAATTTGGGCATGTGTGGGGACTAAACCACCCATTCAAAACCCCACATACCTGGAAACACTTAATTCTTAATCTCCCTTAAGAGCCCAAGATGAAATTTAGAGAAATTAAGGAAGAACACCTTGAATCACCTTCTAATCTCCTCTCTATACTCTTGCATGCATGAATGAGCCTTAACATGAACTTAACCCCCTTAAAAGACCCTTTTAAGACCTTAAAATGACGTAGTTAAGGCTTTTGGAACTTAGGAATTATGAAAACACCCCTACTAAAAACGTAGAAATTTCTGGTTTCCAGTCCCCATGAGGGACCTCGCGAATCGTTGCCAAGGGGCACGACTCATGGTCCCCACCCGTGATCCCCACTGCTCGAGACCTTTTTCAACCATACACTCCAAATTGCGGGTGACCTCACGAGTCGTGAGGTCTGACCACAACTAGTGGTCACCATCCGTGGCCTTCACTTCCCTTCCCAACTTTGCCAAACCTCCAAGGCAGACCACGGGGGACCTCACAAGTCGTGAGGTTTGACCACGACTCGTGGTCATGCCCGTGGCCTCCTCAACCTGAGCCTGCCAACCTTGCTGACCACGAGTCACCTCATGACTCGTGGTCACTCCTCATGACCTACCTCACGGGTAGTCCTGAGATCTGGTGCGATTTTTTTTCAGTTTTCTCCATTTTGTCTCCTAGGTCTGATCCTTGGGTTCCCAGGGTATAACACGATTTATCACACTATTTCAATCAGAAAGAAGGGTAACAATCCTAAATGTCCTATAGCCTCATGTTTATAAGACGTTGTACAACGTACACATAAATAAAACTCTACTAGACAAGGATCATAGACTTCCTAGGATATGACTTTCTCTGATACCAAGTTTGTCATACCCCAAATTTGGGGAGGCGTGATTAGCACCCAGTGCCGCACTTGATCGAATGAACCCTGCAATAATCTAACTATAACAGGCCAGAATCAACGAAGTTTGGCATCATGATAATAATCCAAATCAGAATGCAGTAGTCTATAACAGATGCTAGCTCACAGACCAACCAACAGATAGATAAACAACTTCCCGACAAGGCCATAGAATGGAATACAACCTGTATAATAGGGCCTTTCAGGTGTACAACAAAAACTACAACCACAACGAACATCTACAAGCCTCTATGAATACAACAGTAATCAAATGATTGGGACAAGATTTTAAACTACCTAAAAACAAACGCTGGCAACTCCGAAATACTTGGAGCTTACCAATCTAGTTAAAACTCCACTCAGCGACTAAAAACTCGATCTACCTATTTATCAACACTTGCACGCATGAATGTAGTGCCCCAACTAGGGAATAAATACAGAAAATATACCGAGTATGTAAGGTGGAAAGGAC
>JACEIK010000034.1:759551-784998 GCA_018107945.1 Datura stramonium | reverse complement strand
GAAAGTGTCTGAGCTAACTTGGCACCTCCTTGGGTGATTCATGTTTTACTTAGCCCATATACTCACTATATTCAAAGTATTGGCCGCATACTCTTATGTTATATCATCTCATGATATAGGTTGAGGCACTCAGACTCAGCCCCACAGCTAGCACATCCAGTGCCTACTCAATCAGCTAGTGTGGGTGAGTCCTCATTATTCGAGAATGAGAGCTTACGATATTTGCTCTTTATTTTTCTTAGTTTCAGTCTTCAGAGCTAGTTGGGGACCTGTCCCTCCAACTCATTAGTTTAGAGGCTTTTAGACATAGTTGGATGTTTAGCTTATCAATTCTCAGACTTGTTTTCATTTCATGATATTTATTAATAAACTCATACTATTTTCATTATATGATTAAATTCAGTTTAGTTTCCACTCAGTCATTTCATTTTTATGATAGTGTTATGCTAGTTCCATGGGTTAGCTTGAGGCCATTTGTAGTTTTAAGTGCCATGTCGTGTCTAGGGTTGATACTAGGGTCGTGATAAATTTGGTATCAGAGCTTCAGATTTAGGAGTGTCCTAGGGTGTCTGAAAGTTGCGTCAAGTAGAGTATTTTTCATATGTGTGAAGCACGCCACACTTTTGAGGAAGAGTCTATCAAATGTTATTAAGAAATTTTCCTTTTTTTATGTTTTGTATCATGTGATAAAATCCAACTCTCTTTACTATTCTAACTCATGCTTTTCACATTTATAGAAAAGGCTTCCCAGAAGAGCAAACGAAATGAGAAATAATAATGGGAACCAGCTAGCTCCACTAGTTCCAGCAGACCTTCCGTATTGCTCATGCAGAGTTCAGGGATGCCTTTCAGATGTTGGCACATGCCATGACTGCTTAAGTCAACCAGTAGGTGGTTGCGTAAGTCAACCAGTAGGTGGTTGCACCCTTGATCCTAACGAGAATGCGGCATGTAAGGGTGCGAGACTTCACCAAAATAAACCCGTCGGAGGTCCATGGTTAGAAGGTGGACAAGGATCCGCAGGACTTCATTAATGAGGTCTAAAAGATCACTCATATCATGGGCATAAGTGGAGAGCAAACTGTAGACTTGGCATCTTACCAGCTGAAGGGAGTAGCACATCTATTGTATAAGCAGTAGAAAGAGAGTCGTCAGGAAGGTGTGACTCCAGTTGATTGGGATGAGTTTTTGACAGCCTTCCGCGATAGTTCTTTCCTCGTGAGTCAAACTCATCCCAATCGACTTAGTATTCCCTGAAATTCACCCACCTGTCTAGGTATGCTACGAAAATTATGGCTGAGTCGAGGGCTCATATGAGTAAGTTCGTGTCAGGTGTTTCTGATTTAGTGGTCAAGGAGTACAAGACTACTATGCTCATCGGGGATATGGATATCTCCTGACTCATGATCCATGCTCAGTAGATTGAGAAAGACAAGTTGAAGGAAAAGGAAAGGGAGAATAAGAGGGCCAGAACATGAATTTTTAATTCTCTTAGCAAAGGTCAGGTGAGGGAAACTGCTCACTATTTTAGCAAAATTCATCAGCTCCAGCACCTTCCTCAACTAGTGTTCCATCTCCTAGGTCCAGAGGGGAACAAATGGGTAGAGCACCAGGCTCTAGGTCCTAAGGGAACATATCCAGATGTCGTACATTTCCAGCATGCAAGAAATATGGAAGGAACCAACTTAGAGAGTGTTTGATTGTCAAGGAAGTTTATTTTGGGTGTGGTAAGCCCGACCACAGGCTCAGAGACTGTCCATCAGCCAGACAGAGCGACGTCAGTGGTCGTACCCAGGACATCTTTTCAGTAGTTCACCCTTCCCAGTAGGGTGCCTCATCTAATGCAGGTGGCAAATAACACCAAAACCAAATTTATGCACTCTCATCGTGCCAGGATCAGGAGAACTCACCAGATATGGTCATGGGTATGTTACGACTCTTTCACCTTGATGTTTATGTGTTGTTAGATCTAGGGGACACATTATCCTTTGTGACCCCATATGTTGCTATAAACTTCGATGTCTATCCCAAAATGCTCTCAGATTCCTTCTTAGTCTCTACTATTGTTGGGTGAGTCATTCATAACATAAAGGGTATACAGAAACTGTTCAATTACAATTCTCCAAAAAGTCACCACAGCTAGTTTAGTAGAGTTAGACATGACCAACACTGATTTCATCCTTGGAATGTATTGGTTATATTCCTATTATGCTTCAGTCAATTGTAGAACTCGAACAGTTGAATTTGTAGTTCCAGGTGAACCAGTCTTAAAATGGAAGGGTAGTTCCATAGTGCCTATGGGTCGCTTTGGCTCTTACCTTAAGGAAAGAAAGATGATTTCCAAGGGTTGCATGTATCACTTAATTGGGGTGAAGAATTCTAAGTCCAAAACCCCGACTTTTCTATCAATCCTAGTTGTTTATGAATTTCCATAAGTGTTCGCAGATGATTTACCTAGAGTCTCTCCCGAGTGGGAGATTGACTTCGGGATAGACCTCATTTCTGATACGCAACCCACATCCATTCCTCCTTACAGAATGGCTCTAGATGAGCTTAAGGAGTTGAAGGAACAGTTGAAGGACATCCTAGATAAGGGTTTCATCAAGCCTAGTAATTCCCATGGGGTGATCCAGTCCTTTCGTATGGAAAAAATATGGCTCTCTCAAGATGTGCATTGACTATCGCCAATTGAACAAAGTCACAATCAAGAATAAGTATCCCATTTTTGGGATTGATGACATATTTGATTAGTTTCAAGGCACTAGTTGTTTCTCATAAATAGACCTCAGATCCAGCTACCACTAGCTTATATTCAGAGAGAGTGACATTCTGAAAACGACCTTCAGAACTCAGTATGGTCACTATGAATTTGTAGTTATGTCTTTTAGACTAACTAATGCTCCTGCAAATTTTATGGATTTGATGAATAGGATATTCAAGAAATACTTATATATGGTCATCCTCGTCTTCATAGAAGATATCCTTGTATACTCTCAGACTGAGGAGGAACATGTTGATCATTTACGAATTGTGCTTCAAACTCTTAAGGACCGTCAGCTACTTGCCAAGTTTAGCAATTGTGATTTTTGGCTGAAGTCAGTTGCATTTCATGTAGATGTGGTTTCTAGTGAGGGTGTTCAAGTAGAATATCAAAAGATAGAGGTAGTGAAGAACTGGCTTAGACTTGTCACTCCCACCGACATTAGAAGCTTTTTGGGTTTAACGGGTTACTATAGGAGATTTGCAGAAGAATTTCATCCATGGCTTCACCTCTAACCCAGTTGACTCAGAAGAAAGTCAAATTTCAATGGTTCGATGCTTGATGTAATACCCCAAAAGTTCCTAAGATTAGACACGAGACTTTCAGTGGGAAATGGAACAAGAGTCACAGAACAACTCAAGGAATGAGTCGCTGTGGGGAACAACGGCCCGCTGTGTGCCTCATTTTAAGCCCTCAGTCTAGGCTTCCCAGAAATAACGAGTCAAGTGTCGACTCATTCGTTCATGCAACAGGTCGTCCTAATGTGTCATTAAATGGAGTTCAGAAGGGAGTCGAATTTGGCTTAGAGAAAAAGGAAGGATACCACGACTCGTTGGAGCATGTAACAACCCATGGTATTGATCCGTTGGAAGAATTTCAAATCAGTGCAGGTGTGGCAATGGTGACAACAAGAGGATTGACGAGTCATTGTAGCTTATGACAACTCATGCTAACTAACCATTGTTAGGGGAATCAGAAGGGTACCAGAAGCACTCCAGAAACAACAGGCAGATCCAATGAGTCATCAAGTCCGACAACGACTCGTTCGATGGGTCGTTGTAGCTGACAGTTAGGAATTTATTGCATTTTCCCAGGGTAGTCTTGTAAATTCCTAAGCTTCTAACTCCTTAATGATGTCGTTTTGGGCTTCTTAAAGAGTGTTTTAAGGGAGTTTAACCTAGACTAAGTCATTAGGCACTCATAATTTCATTAGATTAGAAATCCTCTTCCAAGATCAAGCTAGGGTTCCTCATCGATTTCTCTCCCGATCTTCTTGGGTGTTCAATACAAGATTAGAAATAAATTTACCTAGGAATATAGGGTTATGAATGGAGGAAATTCTTCCACCCTCATTCTCAATTTCTTCTCTAACTCATGAATTCAAGCCTCTAATTAAGTGTACTGAAAATTCTAGGATTTAAACCAATTCTATGCAAGTATCTATCCTATGTCTATGGGTCCAATTCTCTCATGTTTCAATTGACAATTTAAAACTATTGGGGTAGATTTTAATCTATATTTAATCATTAAATTTATGATTTTAAGTTTATGAAAATTATTTCCTATTATGCATGATTTATAAAATTTAGCTTATAAGTCCATGATTTCAAGTATGATGAATTAAATTTTGTTTTATGATCATAATGCATGATTTCCTCAATAACCCTTCATGAATTTATGGATTTTAGAGTATGATGATTTCCTCAAGCATACATGGCTTTTATGAATATTAAATTTATGATCATGGACAACTCACGGACCCATTTTATGGCTAGTTCACGTATCTCAAGCATGTTTATGAATCTCATGATCTCAACTAGCCCATGTACTTCAAGTATGTTTCATGATTATGATATTAACACTATATATATTTTGGGAGTAGTATTTAACATTGAGTATGTCAGGGTTTTAGTGCACCCAAATCTCAGAACTATGTGTTAGCATAGCCATGATGGGGTCCTCCACGAGAGTGTCTTCCATGCCCGAGTGGGCCATCCATGAGTGATATCACATCTTTTTCATGGTTCTACCCCTGTCAAGGTACGAAAACCCTCCCAACTAGGGATTTACAGGTCAGGCTCCATGTATGCTCACGTGGGGTATGTCGATTATAAGAATCTCCCACTGTTCCTCATATATTGAATTACTCAAGTTCATGACTTATGATATTATATTTTATAGCATATTTAACCCATTGATCGTTTATGAGCTTTCACTTATGATTTCAAGCATGACAAGTTATATGATTTCTATTTCTAAACCTTGGTTCATTATGTTCAGATTATGATGAATAGCTTACGAATATGTATACTTTGGCTTTATGGCTTTTAGCACGTCGTCCTTACTCTCATAAATTTTATTGATTTATACTCATGATTTTAGACTATCGTTTTACTAGCATGTTTTACTTACCTTACAAACTCAGTACATTCAAAGTACTGACCGCATACTCTATGTTATATCATCTCATGATATAGGCTCAGGTGATCCATCTCAGTCTCGTCGATAGCTCGCTCCCGATCAGTCCAGCCCTATTCTCGGTTGGGTGAGTCCTCATTCTTCGGGGATGTTATTAGCTTTATGTTTTTACCATGTCTTTCAGTCTCAAACCTAGTGACCTAGTTGGGGGTGTTGTCGTAGCAGCTCATCATAGTAGTAGAGGCTTTTCAGAGTATCATGTATAGATAGTTCAGCGTTGTTAAGTTGTGTTTATGCTTTTGTCCTTATGATACACAGATTTCCACTTATATCATGCTCATGCTTTATTTCTACTTAGTAAGGCACTTTTCATGCTATGTATGTACCTTGAGTTAGCTTGAAGCTATTCGTGGTTCTAGGTCCCGTGTCTCGATGCGGGGTCTCAGCTTGGGTCATGACACTTTTGAAAGGAGCTTTTAGGAGTTAAGACTCGACTAATTTCTACTCTGATCTTGACCCTGTTAGAGGGCGTGGAAGGCTTTGTAGTGTATTGTGATGTATCAAGAGTTGGCCTCGGTGTGTGTTGATGTAGCATGGCAAGGTGTAACAACCAAAAGTTTCTAAGATCATACCCTAGACTTGAAGTAAGAAACCAACAGAAAAGTTGAAATTTTGTCTCAAGATGACTCAAGGAATGAGTCGTTGTGAGGAACAAATATCCGTTATGTGCCTTGGTATAAGCCACCAGACTATACTTCCCAGGACAAACAAATCAAGTGAAGATTCAGTACATCATATAACTAATCATCCGGATGGGTTGTTAAGTGGAGTTCAAAAAGGCATAAAATTTGGTTCAGTAGCAATGAAAGGATGTAACAACTCTTGGTAAGATAATGACGGGCCATTATAAGAACCCGTTATGAGATGTTCAGAATCATGAAATAAAGGATCCAATGACCACGAGTCTTCGGAAGACTTGTGGCACCCAACAATGAATTGTCCTGCCCAGTCATAGGTTGAAGAATCAGAAAGTAGCAAAATTGCTCCGTATGTGACAGATGGATCCAAAGAGTCATTAGGTTAGATAACGACTCGTTAGGTGGATCGTTTCCACTAATGGACATATTTTTAAAGCAAATTCCCAGGTGTATTTTAATAAATTCCTATGCTTTTAACTCCTAAGTAAGGTTGTTTTGGGTTTTCTAAGGGGCATATTTGAGGGGTTTTCCTAGTCTAATCCCTCATTCTTTTCTCAATCACCATATACTTCTTCTCTTCTTCTTGAGCCTTCTTGGGTTTCCTAAGGGGCATACTAGAGGGGTTTTCCTAGTCTAATCCTTCATTCTTTTCTCAATCACCATATAGTTCTTCTCTTCTTCTTCTCTCAAGGCTCAAGAACACCAGGGTTCCTCTCAAAGGGCTTCAAGATTCAAGTGCTAGTAGGGATTTCTCCAAGCCAGGTATGTGGGACTTAAACAAGGGTTTCTTTTCACCCTTGTTTCCCAATTATTTTTAGAAACCCTAGCAAACTAAATCCTCTAGAGACCATGTCTTAGGGTTTTCATTCTATATATGATTTCCCTCATGTTTTCCCTGCTTTTTAAGATTCTCATGATGAATAGCATATAATGTTCGTGATTTCACTCTAAATTTCATGATGTATTCCCATGATTTGATACTAGTATGATTTTTAAGATTCAGCCCGTGATATAGCATTGTCTTCGAAAAATATGATCCATCTGAATATATGATTTTACCACGATCTTAATACGCATGATTTACAGTATGATTTAAGCCTATGATTTCCCCACGATTTTAGTATGATCAGTATGTTTATGGTTCTTTAGACTCTCAGGACACTTTTAGTTAACATAGTTCTGACTAGTCTTAGGACATCGGGTTTAAGCCATCAACATTAGTATGTTCATATTCCTTTTGGCTCTCGGAACACTTTTAGATGAAGTAGTTTGACTAGTGTTAGACATCAATTTCAGATTATTATTGTTTATGTTCAGTTGGGAGTAGTACTTAGCACTGAGTAGGCCGGGGTTCTAGCATACCCAGGTCTTAGAACTACATACCACAATAGGATAAAGGTTCCCCTTTAGTAGAGAGTATCTCAGACTATGCCTTGGAGTTTACCTGGAGATTTGTCCAAAAAAAAAAAAAAGAGTATACACGGAGATGGTTGCTGATCTGAGGGCTCGTATGACCAGGTTCATAAATGGGGTGACAGATTCTTTGGTCAAGGAATGCAGAACTATGATGTTGATCAATGACATATATCTCTAGATCTAATCATATATACCTAGAAGATGAGGCGAACGGATAAAGGAGAGGAAGGAGATGGAGGCCAAGAGACCTAGGACAAGAAGCTATGAGCAAGTTCCAATAGAGATCTAGTGGTGTACCTCGCCTCAAGAAACACCAGAATCGTGCTCAACTCCATCATCAGCCAGTGTTCAATCCGAGACCCGAGACGCAGCTAGAAGGGGCGAGCATCCAGGCTCTAGGAGCCAAGGTGCACTTTTCCATCATGCGAGGTGCGCGGGAACCACCTAGGCAATGCTTAGATGGTTCATATGCTTGTTTGGTGTGGAAAACTCGAGCACAAACTCAGGGTGCCCTTATTCAGATAGGAGGTGATGGTGGGGTATGAACCCTAGCCACCAATTCAGTAGCCGGTAGCTCACCCATCTCGGTAGGGTGCCTCTTCTAGTGCAATGGGCGGACAACGCCGGAATAGGTTCTATGAACTATCATCTCGATAGGAGCAGGAGGTCTCTCCCGATGTGGTCACTGGTATATTTCGAGTATTCCATGTCGATGTATATGCATTGTTAGATCCGAGACTCACGTTATTTTGTGATCCTTATGTTCTTTGTTAATTTTGAGAGTTCATTCCTAAAATCCTGTCAAAACCCTTCTTAGTCTCACTCTATTAGTGACTTAGCGTTAGCTCGATAGGTATACAGGAATACCTATCACGATTCTTCAGAATTCACCTCGGCCGACTTAGTGAGTTAGATATGACCGATTTTGATGTTATATTCGATATGGATTGGTTACATGCTTGTTATGCCTCGGTCAATTGTAAAATCCGTGCGGTAGAGTTTCGGTTACTGCGTAGACCGATCATAGAGTGGAAAGGTAGTTCAGTTGTGCTTTTGTAAGTTGCTTTATTTCCAATCTCAAGGCCAGGAAGATGATCTCACAAGGAGTGCGTGTATACCATCTAGTTTTAGTTAAGGATTCTAGTCAGAGACCCCAACTCTTCAGTCTATCTTTGTTGTATGTGAGTACTCGAAGGTGTTTCGAGTAATTTCCCAAGAGTCCCTCACGAGTCTGAGCGAGAGATCAACATTGGTATTGACGTTCTCCTGATTCACAGCCCCATATCTATCCCTCCTTTCGGGAATGAACTGTGAGAGTAAAGTTGAAAGAAGCCGGTTAAGGATCTCCTAGATAAGGGTTTCATCGAGCCTAGTAAGTCATGGGAGTGCTCCAATTCTCTTTGTTCGAAAGATGGTTCCCTTAGAATGTGCATTGACTATTTACAATTGAACAAGGTCATAACCCAGAAAACGTATGCATCGAGTAGGCGGGGTTCCTAGCATACCCAGGTCTTAGAACTACATACCACAATAGGATAAAGGTTCCCCTTTAGTAGAGAGTATCTCGGACTATGCCTTGGAGTTTGCACAGTTGTCCAAGTATGCAGAAGATGATTCTTTGATCCGAGGCTCGTATGACCGAGGTTCATGAATGGGAGTGACGAGATTCCTAGGTCAAAGTGCGAGAACTATCATACGTCAATGACATATATCTCTCTAGACTAATCATATATACCTGGCAAATAGGAAGAACAATGGAGAAGGAGAGCGGAGGCCAGAGAGCTAGGACGAGGCTATGAGCCGGTTCCAACGAGTCTAGTGGCGTACTCACCCTCAAGCCACCGAGAGATCGGTGGCTCAGCTCCATCATCAGTCGGTGTTCCGTCCAGACCCGGACATGAACGAGAGGGGTAGAGGCATCGGGCTCTAGAGAGGCCAAGGGAGTGCACTTTTCCGGCTGTGCAAGGTGCGGCGGAACCCTCTGGCGATGCTTAGATGGTTCGAGATGCTTTGTTTCGGGTGTTGCAAACCGGGCACGAGACTCAAGGATTTCCCTTGACTGGCAGGGTGATGGTAGAGGTACACCCCATCCACTAGTTCGGTAGCTCTGGCTCGCCCATATCGGTAGGGTGCCTCTTCTAGTGCAATAGGCGACGGCGCGAATAAGTTCTATACACTATCATCTCGATAGAAGCCGAAGGTCTTTCTCGATGTAATTATTTGGTATATTACAGAGAAATATTCCATGTTGATATATGTATTGTTAGATCCAGGGGCTACATTATTTTTGTGACCCCTTATGTTCTTGTTAGTTTTGAGTTAGTCCCTAAATCCTGTCAAAACCCTTCTCGGTCTCTACTCCTATTAGTGACTTAGTGTTAGCTCGATGGGTATACGGGAATTACCTATCAACAGGAATTACCTATCACAATTCTTTAGAATGTCACCTCAGCCAACTTAGTGGAGTTAGATACGACCGATTTTGATGTTATATTTGGTATGGATTGGTTACATGCTTGTTATGCCTCAGTCAATTGTAAAACCCGCATAGTAGAGTTTCAGTTTCTACATGAGTCAGTCCTAAAGTGGATAGTTCAGTTGTGCCTGTAGGTCACTTTGTTTCCTATATCAAGGTTGGGAAGATGATCTCTAAGGGGTCGTGTGTACCATCTAGTTCGAATTAAGGATTCTATGTCCGAGACCCCGACTTTTCAGTCTGTCCCTGTTGTATGTGAGTATTCGTAGGTGTTTTCAGATAATTTCCCAGGAGTCCCTCCTGAGTCCTGAGCGAGAGATCAACTTTGGTTTTGACGTTCTCCCTGATACACAACTCATATCTATCCCTCCTCACAGAATGGCTACAGCGAACTAAAGGAGTTGAAGGAGCAGTTAAAGGATCTCCTAGATAAGGGTTTCATCAAGCCTAGTAAGTCCGCATAGGGTGCTCAAGTTCTCTTCGTTCAAAAGAAGGATGGTTCCCTTAGAATGTGCATTGATTATCGACAGTTGAACAAGGTCACAATCCAGAATACGTATCCCCTCCCTAGGATGGATGACCTGTTTTACCAGCTTCAGGGTGCAAAGTGATTTTCAAATAGACCTCAGATCCGGTTATCACCAACTCAGAGTTAGGGAGAGTGACATCCCAAAGGCAGCCTTCAAGACCTGATATGATCACTATGAGTTCGTAGTTATGTCTTTTGAACTAACAAATGCTCCTGAAGCCTTTATGGACTTGATGAACAGGGTGTTCAAGTAGTATTTGGATATTCTCAAATACTCTCAAAGCGAGGAGGATCATGCCGTTCATTTGAGGATTATTTTGCAGACTCTCAAGGATCGCCAGTTGTTTGCTAATTTCAACAAGTGTGAGTTTTAGCTGAACGCAATAGCATTCTTGGATCATGTGGTGTCTAGTTAGTGTGTACAGGTGGACTCTCAAAAGATAGAAGAGGTGAAGAATTGGCCTAGATCTGTTAGTCCTTCAGATATTAGGAGCTTTTTGGGTTTAGTTGGATGCTACAAGAGGTTCGTTTAGGTATTTTCATCCATTGCAGCACTGTTGACTAAGTTGACCTAGAAGAAGGTCAAATTTCAATGGTCGGGTTCTTGTGAGAAGAGTTTTTAGGAGTTAAAGACTCGACTCACTTCAACCCCAGTACTAACCCTACCGGAGAGCATGGATGGTTTTGTTTTTTATTGTGATGTTTCTAGAGTTGGTCTTGTTTATGTGTTGATGCAGCATGGCAAGGTCATTGCGTATGCCTATAGACAACTTAACACTCATGAGAAGAATTATCTGACGCATGACTTAGAGTTGGCAGTTGTGGTGTTTGCTTTAAATATTTGGAGGCACTATTTGAATGGGGTGCATGTATATGTGTTCATGGACCACAAGAGCCTTCTATACATGTTCACTCAGAAAGACCTGAATTTGTGGCAAAAGGAGATGGCTAGAGCTCCTCAAGGAATATGACATGAGTGTCCTTTATCATCCGGGCAAGGCCAATGTAGTGGCAAATGCTCTTAGTAGGCTCTCCATGGAGAGTGTGTCTCATGTTGAGGATGGGAGAAAGGAGTTGGTGAAGGATGTCCATAGACTTTCTCATTTAGAGGTTCTCCTAACAAATTCTTCGGATGATGGAGTTATTGTTCAGAGTGGGTCAGAATCTTCATTGGTGACAGAAGTCAACGCTAGGAAAGATGGGGATCCTATCCTAGTGAAGTTGAAGGAAGCATTTCGAAATCAGAAAGTGGAGGTTTTCTCTCAAGGGGAGATGGTGTACTTCGATAGCAGAGCCGATTGTATATGCCGGCTGTAGATGACTTGAGAGAGTAGATGTTGATCAAGGCTCATGGCTCTAGGTACTCTATCTATCCAGGTGCCACTGAGATATATAGTAATCTATGGGAAGTCTACTAGTGGACTGACATGAAGAAGGACATAGCGGAGTTTGTGGCTAAGTGTCTAAATTGCCAACAGGTGAAGGTTGAGCATTAGAGGCCTAAAGGTATGCTTCAATACATTAGCATTCCTACTTAGAAGTGAGAAGAGATCAATATGGATTTCATTACAGGTTTGCCTCGTACACACTGACAATACGACTCTATATGGGTGATCGTGGACAGGTTAACCAAATCAGCCCATTTTCTACCAATCAAAACTACAGATACAGTTGAGGATTATGCTAAATTGTACATTCAGCAGTCACAACTACCGATACTGTTGAGGATTATGCGAGATCGTACATTCGACAATTGGTTTGATTGCATGGAGTTATTTTGTCCATCATCTCAGATAGGGATACTCAGTTCAGTTCTCAGTTTTGGAGGTCGTTTCAGAAGGGCCTTGGTAAATAGGTAAATCTTAGCACAACTTTTCACCCCGCAAATAGATGGTCAGGCCGAGAGAACCATTCAGACTCTTGAGGATATATTTAGAGTGTGTATGATTAATTTCAAGGGTAATTGGGATGATCACTTGCCTCTCATCGAGTTTGCCTATAATAACAGTTACCACTCCATCATTCATATGGCTCTGTTTAAGGCTCTTTATGGGCGGAGATGTAGATCACCTATTGGATGGTTTGAGGTAGGTGAGACTACATTGATAGGACCTAATTCAATTCATAAGACCATGGAGAAAGTTCAGCTCATTAGAGAGAGGCGGAAAATAGCTCAGATTCATCAAAAATCTTATGCGGATGTTAGGAGGAGAGAACTTGAGTTTGAGGTCAATGATTAGGTATTTTTGAAGGTGTATCTAATGAAAGGGATTATGAGGTTTGGTAAGAAAGGGAATCTTAGTACTCGATATGTTGGACATTATAGGATTCTGAGGCGAGTTAGCAAAGTGGCATATGAGCTGGAGATACCAGTAGAGTTAGCTTCGGTGCATCTAGTTTTCCATGTATCTCTGTTGAAGAAGTGCATGGCAACCCAGGCTTAGTTGTTCTGGTAGAGAGAATTGGTGTGAAGGATAGCCTTACCTATGAGGGGGTTCTGGTTGACATCCTTGATCGTCAGGTTCGAAAGTTGAGGAACAAGGAAGTAACTTTAGTGAAGGTTTTGTGGAGAAATCATCTTGTTAAGGGAGCTACATGGGAAGCCAAAGAAGATATGATGGTTAGATACCTGCATCTTTTTCCTTCCAGCTCAATTCCAACATGAGGTACCAGTTTCCTCCTTAGTACTCTATTCAGTTTCATGTCAAGTTCATGTCTCTAAGTTCCTTTCATGTTATAGCATGCATGTATGTTTCATGGATTTAGTTCAGTCATGTAAATCAGTCCGGAGTCAGTCACTCCATCAATTTTCAGCAATAGTTGTTCAGTCTGGGATTGCAATTCTTTCTTCAGCCTTTCAGTATACTTAATCTACATTTAAGGATGAATTTTCCCAAAAGGGAGATAATGTAACACCCTAAAAGTCCCTAAGATTAGACACGACACTTTCAGCAGGAAATGGCACCAGAGTCACAAAATGACTCAAGGAATGAGTCGTTGTGGGGAACAATGACACATTGTGTGCCTCATTGTAAGCCCTAAATCAAGGCTTTCCAGAAACAACGAGTCAAGTGAAGAATCATTAGTTCATGCAACAGGTCATCCTAAGGGGTCCTTAAATGGAGTTCAAAAAGGGGTCGAATTTGGTTCATAGAAAACGAACGAATACCATGACTCATTGCGGCATTTAATGACACGTGGTATTGATCCGTTAGAACAATTTCAAATCAGTGCAGGTGTGGCAGTGGTGACAACAAGAGGAGTGATGAGTCATTGTAGCTTGTGACGACTCGTCCTGAATAACCGTTGGTCGGGGAATCAGAAGGGTACCAGAAGTACTCCAAAAAAATGGGTGGATCCAACGAGTTTTCAAGTCCGACAACGACTCATTGGATGGGTCGTTCAACTGAGACTCAGAAATTTAATGCATTTTCCCAAGTGTCGTCTTATAAATTCTTAAGCTTTTATCTCCTTAATGATGTCATTTTGGGCTTATTAAAGAGTGTTTTAAGGAATTTTAACCTAGCCTAAGTCATTATGCTCTCATAGTTTCATTAGATTTGAAATCCTCTTCCATGATTAAGCTAGGGTTCCCCATTAAATTCTCTCCCAATCTTCTTGGGTATTCAAGACAATCTTAGAAATAAATTTACCTAGGTATGTAGGATTATGAATGGGGGAAATTCTTCCACCCTCATGCCCAATTTCTTCTCTAAATCATGAATTCAATTCTCCAATTAAGTGTAATGAAAATTCTAGGGTTTAACCCAATTTTATGCAAATATCTATCCTATGTCTATGGTTCAAACTCTCTAATGTTTCAATTAATGATTTAAGGCTATTGTGGCTGATTTTACTCTCAAATTAATCGTTAAATTCGTGATTTCAAGTTTTTAAAAATTATGCACTATTATGCATGATTTATGAAATTTAGCTTATGAGTCTATGATTTCAAGTATGTTGAATTAAATTGTGTTTTATGATCATAATTCATGATTTCCTCAAGAACCCTTCATGAATTTATGGATTTTAGAGTATGATTATTTCCTTAAGTATGCATGGCCTTTATGAATATCAAGTTTATGATCATGGCCGACTCATCGGCCCATTTTATAGCTAGTTCACGTATCTCAAGCATGTTTATGAATCTCATCATCTCAACTAGCCCATGTACTTCAAGTATGTTTCATGATTATGATATGGGCACTATATATGTTTTGGGAGTAGTATTTAACACCGAGTAGGTCGAGCTTCCAGCTCACCTAAATCACAGAACTACGTGCCAATGTAGCCCTGATGGGGTCCTCCACGAGAGTGTCTCCCATGCTCGAATGGGCCACCCATGAGTGATATCACACATTTTTCATGGTTCTATCATTGGCAAGGTACGAATACCCTCCCGCCTAGGGATTTATAGGTCGAGCTCCATGTATACTCACTTGGAGTATGTCGGTTATAAGAATCTCACACTATTCTTCATGTTTTCAATTACTCATATTCATGACTTATGATATTATGTTTTATAGAATATTTGACCCATTGATCAGTTTATGAGCTTTCACTTATGATTTCAAGCATGACAAGTTATATAATTTCTATTTCTAAACATTAGGTCATCATGTTCAAATTACGATGAATATCTTACCAATATGTATACTTCAAATTTATGGCTTTTAGCATGTTTTCCTTACTCTCATGAATTTTCTTGATTTATACTCATTATTTCAAACTATCATTTTACTTGAATGTTTTACTTACCTTACAGACTAGGTACATTCAAAGTACTAACCGCATACCTTATGCTATACCATCTCATGAAATAGGTTCGGGTGATCCATCTCAGTCTCTCTGATAGCTTGCTCCCGATCTGTCCAGCCCTATTCCCAGTTGGATGAGTCCTCATTCTCCGGGGACGTTATCAGCTTTATGTTTTTACCATTCCTTTCAGTTTCAGACCTAGTTAGCTAGTTGGGGGTGTTTTCCCATCAGCTCGTCATAGTAGTAGAGGCTTTTCAAACTATCATGTATAGATAGTTCAACGTTGTTGAGTTTTATTTATGCTTTTATCCTTATAATACGCAAACTTTCTCTTATATCATGCCCATGCTTTATTTCTGCTTAGTGAGGCTCTTTTCATGCTATGTATGTACCTTGGGTTAGCTTGGAGCCATTCATAGTTCTAGGTCTCGTGTCGCAGCCGGGGTCTCAGCTCAGGTCGTGACACTTGTGAAAGGAGTTTTTAGGAGTTAAAGACTCAACTAATTTCTGCTCTAATCTTGACCCTGCTAGAGGGTGCAGAAGACTTTCTAGTGTATTGTGATGCCTCAAGAGTTGGCATCAATGTGTAATGATGTAGCATGGAAAAATGCAACACCCCAAAAGTTTCTAAGATTGGACCCCAGACTTGAAGCAAGAAACCAGCAGAAAAGTACAAATTTTGTCACAGGATGACTCAAGGAACAAGTCGTTGTAAGGACTAACGATCCGTTATGTGCCTCATTGTAAGCCACCAGTCCAGACTTCCCAGGACCAATAAGTCAAGTGACGATTCATTACATCACGTAATCGATCATCCTGATGGGTCGTTAAGTGGAGTTCAAAAAGGCTCAAAATTTAGTTCAGTAGTAATGAAATGATGTAACAACTCGTGGTATGTAATGACGGGCCATTATGAGCACATGTTACGAGAAATTTAGAATCATAAAATAAATTACCACGAGTCATAGGATGACTCGTGGAACCCAACAATGGACCGTCCTTCCCAGTCATAGATTGAAGGATTAGAAAGTAGAAAAATTGCTCTATATGTGACAGATGGATCCAACGAGTCATTAGGTCAGACAACGACTTGTGGGTGGGTCGTTTCCACTAACGGACATATTTTTAAAGTGAATTCCTAGGGGTATTTTAATAAATTCCTATGCTTTTAACTCCTAAGTGAGGTTTTTTTGGGTTTCCTAAGGGGTATATTAGAGGGTTTTTCCTAGTCTAATCCCACATTCTTTTCTCAATCACCGTATAGTTCTTCTCTTCTTCTTCTTCTCTCAAGGCTAAAGAACACCTAAGGTTCCTCTCAAAGGGATTCAAGATTCAAGTGCTAGTAGAAATTTCTCCAAGCCAGGTATGTGAGACTTCAACCAGGGTTTCTTTTCACCCTTGTTTCCCAATTATTTTTAGAAACCCTAGAAAATTCAATCCTCTAGATACCATGTCTTAGGATTTCATTCTATGTATGATTTCCCTCATGTTTCCCTACTTTTAATATTCTCATGATGAATAGCATATAATGTTCATGATTTCACTCTCAATTTCATGATGTATTCCCATGATTTGATACTGGCATGATTTCTAAGATTTAGCCTGTCATATAGCGTCTTCGAAAAATATGATCCATTTGAATATATGATTTTACCATGATCTTAGTACGCACGATTTACAGTATGATTTAAGCCTGTGATTTCCCCATGATTTTAGTATGATTAGTATATTTATGGTTCTTTGGACTCTCAGGACACTTTTAGTTAAAATAGTTCTGATTAGTCTTAGGACATCAATTTTGAGTCATCAACATTAGTATGTTCATAGTCCTTTAGGCTCTCGGGACACTTTTAGATAAAGTAGTTTTGACTAGTGTAAGAGATAGATTTCAGATTATTAGTGCTTATGTTTAGTTGAGAGTAGTACTTAGCACCGAGTAAGCCGGCGTTCCAACTTACCCAAGTCTTAGAACTACATACAACCGTAGGATAAGGGTTCCTCATTAGTAGAGAGTGTATCCCTTTGCCGGAGGAATATGGGATCCTCGCTATTTGAGAGTGTTTCCCTCACCAAAATGGGCTCATGTAGGGGTCCTCATTAGTTGAGAGTGTCTCTATGAACTTATGAGTGATATCACGTCAGTTATGGTTCTTACCCTTAGCAATGTATGAATACCCTTCCTACCAGGGTTACAGGTCGGGCTCCATGAGGGTCACATTGGAGTTTTTTGGTTAATAGGCTCTCCCACAATTCATTTTCAGTTTTAATACAGTTTTCAGTTATAGTTATAGATTCAGTTTTTAGTGCATGCATATGACCCTTAAAATTAGTTTTACTCATATTTTCATTAACTTTCATACTGGCATGTCATGTCAGTATTTATGCATCTCAGATTGGTTCATTGTGTTATACCTCAGCGTATGCATTCAGTTATATATTTAGTGCAGACTTTCTTAGATTACTAGCATATTTTAAACTTCAGTTGCATATCCCATATACTCAGTACATTTAAAGTACTGACTGTATACTCTCTATACTATATCATTTCATGATATAGATCTAGGTACTCAGGATCAACCCCGTGGTTGGACACATTTGGAACTTGATCAGCTAGCAGCGGTGAGTACTCATCCTCTGAGGACTGGAGTTATCTTCTTTATTTCAGTTATTTTGTCTTGTGTTAGTTTTTAGATTTTGGAGTTAGCTGGGGACTTGTCCCAGTAGTTTTTCAGTTAGTAGAGGCTTTTAGACATAGAGTTAGTATGTTTAGCTTTGTGACTTAGTGTTATATTATCAAATTATCTTGCTATCCATAAGTGAATGTTTTTACATTTTAGTTAGCTCTTGCTCAATTTCCTATTTAAATTCATATCATGTTAGTAATATGCTATGCTAGGGGTTAACTTGGAGTCACTTGTGGCTCTAGGCACCATGTCACGTTTAAGGTGTAGACTTGGTTCATGCCGCAAGATCATTGCTTATGGTTCTAAACAGCTTAAGACTCATGAGAAGAAATACCCGACACACGACCTTGAGTTAGCAGCGGTAGTTTTTTCCTTAAAGATTTGGAGACACTATTTGTATGGGGTGCATGTTGATGTGTTCACGGACTATAAGAGTCTTCAGTATGTGTTTAGTCAGAAGGACCTGAATCTTCAACATAGAAGATGGCTTGAACTTCTCAAAGATTACGACATGAGTGTTCTTTATCATCCAGGTAAAGCCAATATTATGACTAATGCCCTTAGCAGGTTGTCCATGGGATGTGTGGTTTATGTTGAAGAGGGAAGGAAGTAGTTGGTTAGATAAGTCCACAGGCTTGCTCGCTTAGGGGTTCACCTTACGAATTCAGCAGATGGTGGTGTCACTATTCATAATTGTTTGGAATCTTCATTAGTGGTGGAAGTTAAGGCAAAAAAATATGAGGATTCTATTTTAGTTAAGTTGAAGGAAGCAGTCCGAAATCAAAAAGTAGAGGTTTTCTCCCAAGGGGGAGATGGTGTGCTCCGCTATTAGGACCGTTTGTGTGTTCTGGATGTGGATGACTTAAGACAAAAGATGTTTAAAGAGGCTCACAGATATTGATATTTTATTCACCCATGTGCTACCAAGATGTATCGTGATCTACAGGAAGACTACTGATGGAATGGTATGAAGAGGGATATTGTGAAATTTGTTGCTAAGTGTCCAAATTGCCAATAAGTTAAGGTAGATCATCAGAGATCGGGAAGTGTGACTCAGGATATTACTATTCCTACTTAGAAGTGGAAAGTTATAAATATGGACTTAATTACAGGGTACCTCAGATGCATTGACAGCATGATTCTATATGGGTGATAGTGCATCAGATAACTAAGTCAGCCCATTTCTTACAAATTAAGACTATAGATTCAGCAAAGGACTATGCTATACTTTACATTACGGAGTTAGTCAGGTTGCACAGAGTCCCCTTGTCCATCATCTTAGATATTGTACTCTATTCACATCATATTTCTGAAAGTCCTTTTAGAAAGGTCTCAGTACTTAGGTAAACCTCAACATAGTTTTTCAACTATAGACAGATGGTCAGGTAGAGCGAACCATTCGGACCTTAGGGGACATATTGAGAGCTTACCTGATTTACTTCAAAAGTAATTGGAATGGTCACTTACATCTCATAGAGTTTGCTTACAATACCAGCTTTTACTCAAAAATTCAAATGGCTTCATTTGAAGCGCTTTATGGGTAGAGATGTAGATTACCTATTTGACAATTTGAGGTAGGTGAGGCAATGTTGATAGGGCCAGATTCAGTTAATGAGGCTATGGATAAGTTTCATCTAATTAGGGAGAGGTTGAAAACCACTTAGAGTCCTCAAAAATCCTATGTGGATATAAGGAGGAGAGAGCTTGAGTTTGCAGTGGATGATTGGGTGTTTCTGAAGGTATCACCCATGAAGGGGAAGATGAGATTTGGTAAGAAAGGGAAACTTAATCCCCTGTATGTTGGTCCCTACGGAATTCTAAGGCACATTGGCAATGTGGCCTATGAATTGGAGTTTCCTACAGAGTTAGTATCAGTACATCTAGTCATTCATGTGTCCTTGTTGTGAAAGTGCATTGGCGATATGGCTCTAGTTGTGCCTTTAGAAAGTGTTGATGTGAAGGATAGTCTCTCTTATGAGGAGGTTCCAGTTGAGATTTTTATCATCAAGTTCGTACATTGAAAAATAAGGAAGTCGCTTCAGTGAAGGTTTTATGGAGGAATTAGCTAGTTGAGGGAGCTACTTCGGAAGCCGAAGTAGATATGATGGCTAAATACCCTCATCTTTTCCATCCTAGTTCATTATCATATTGAGGTAACAGTTTCATCTCGTAGTATCCTTATCGGTTTCATGTTCCATCAGTTATCAATTAAATCCTTAGTACGCTTGCATGATCCATGAATTCAGTTAAGTGCAGGTTAGTTACTCTCAATTAGATCAGCTATCATGTAAGTCATTCAGATATCAGCAATCAACTTTGGAATTAGTATCCCTTTCCCTATGAGTTAGTTTCAACTTTCATTCGAGGATGAATTATTCCAAGGGGGAGATAATGTAACACTCACAGAATTCCTTAGGATCAGACCCTAGACTTGAAGTAAAATCCAATAGGAAAATTGACTTCTCACAAAATGAGACCATACCATGAGTCATGATGAGAAGGAATAACTCGTGGTCATGAGCCATGGTCACCTAAGGAAACCAAGGCCTAGATATAATGAACCAAAGGATGACTTGTTGGACCATACCACGATCCGTCCTGAAGAGTCTTTAGAGGACTTCAGAAAGTCATCAAAATTGTCCTAGTGATCATGAGTGCACACCACGAGTCATGGTATGACACAACGAGTCGTGGTGTGGCTCATACGGATTGGACGATAGTTTTTTAGTACATTTTCTAGGGGTATTTTCGTAAGCTCCTAACTCCTAAATCAGATTGTTTTAGGTTCTATTTGAAGGAAATTAAAGGGGTACTTAGTAGAATAATGTCATATCCCGGAAGTGCTTAATACTAGACCGGACTTTGAAAATGTAAACTATCAGAAATAAGAAAATCCTTCTCAGAACGGGTCGTAGTACGGGTAGATAGTGTGACCAACAACCTGTTGGATGTGTCTGTGGTGAGGTGCTGCAGGACTGGAGTTGCAGGAACGGGTCTAGGAACAACCCGTTGCCATGTGTAACGGGTCTTTGGATGTGAGCCATTGTGAGTTGTTCAGGTTCATAGAGAAAGTAACAGATCACGTAACGACTCGTCGTTGGGAGAAATGAGTCATTATAAGTGCCCATTGGGAAGAATTCCAGGTTAAAGTAGTGGTGGCAACAATTGGAAGTAACGTGTCATTGTAGCTTGTAATGACTAGTTATGTCCGATCATGGTAGGGGATCTGAGACTTGATTCAGGGGTGTAACAACAAGGGATGTAATGGACCGTTGGAGTCAGTAACGGTCTGTTGTGGCGCCTGTGGTCACTGGCATAGCAGTTTTTCCATGAAAATTATTAAGGGTATTTTCGTAATTCCTAAGCCCTAGGGTCCTAAACTATGTCGTTTTAAGCTACGAATAGTGAGTTTTAAGACAGTTAAGTTCATTCTAAGCTATTCCTATTCATGCATGCAAGTGTAGAAGTCTAGAGAGGTGATCAAGCTCAAATTCTTCCAAGTTTCCTTCAATTCTTCATTGGGCAATCAAGGGAGTTGTAGAATCTGATTCTCTCATGTATGTAAGGTTATGAATGGGTGAATTGTTCACACCCATTCCCAATCCCTCTATAATTCATAAAAATCTATATGTTCAGGTGGGTTAGTGCATATCTGTTCGGGCGGAGGCGGACAATGAAAAGATAGAAAGGAGCAAATGATGCCAACAAACTTGAAAAATACATTCATATATGAAAAAGATAAATAAAGACATGGGGTTTTAACCCAATGCATGAATTTCCTAAGTTTCTACCATGTGTATGATCTAAGCATGTTTCTATTATTGAATTATGATTCATGGGCAAGTTTTACAATGTTTTTAATTATAAATCATGTTTTCAAGTTTTGTAAAATACAATGCCCATCCATGAGAAGTTCATGAAAGTTGAGATTTATGATGTATGTTCAAGTATGATGAGATATTTATGATGAAAAGCATGTATTCAAGTTACCCATGTCTACAATCATGTTTTCAAGTGAATCAAGTATTTTCAAGCATGTTTAAGTTTTGGGCAAGCCCATATGTTCAAGTATGATTTATGATTTCAAGTCAATTAGTTTACCACATGGTGATAGAGTCAAGACTCCCAATTATGTTTAGCTTGTGGTATGGTTTGAGCCAAGGCTTCTCATGTATGATTTCAGATTTTATATGTACATGATTATTCAACTTAGTCACTAGACGATGGTCAGCTTTGTTGAAAAATGATGGAGAGCATATGCATGTTTTTGGGAGTAGTGTCTAGCACCGAGTAAGCTAAGGGTTAGTCAACCCTATGCCTCAGAAATACACTTAAACGTAGGTATGATCAAATTATTTAGGAACTCCTTTGTGAGCTTTCCCCTGTCCTAATGGGCCTTCAGCTTGATATCGATATCATGATAGCGTCTTTAGCCCTGGCAAGGCTTTAGATGGCTCTGCCCACTTGAGTGTGATAATCGGGACCACGCAAGCTCTATCATGGTAATGTCGGTTGTATGAAGAGTCTATCGTTGTTCCTCATGATTTCAATTTTTCATTTTTATCATTATANATATTAAACATGGCAGAAATCCGAACATAATATAACCATCTGAATATAACACACAAGTCAGAAGCTAAATACCATCTATTGTCTGAAAAGCCTCCAATTTTGATGAGTTGATGGGACAAGAACCCAACTAACTCTCTAAGTCTGAAACTGAAAATAAGTAAATATAATTGAATAGAAGAGGGGCCCTCGACAGATGAGGACTCACCAATAGGGACTGGATGCTAACTCCGGAAGCTGGCTAGTGACAGGGATGAGTCTGAAGATCAGAGCCTGTATCATAAAATGATACAGCATAGAGTATGCGGTCAATACGTGGAATGTATCGAGTATGCAAGGTAAGTAAAACCGCGTAAATAAGTAAAATCATTTTAAACATGCATAGTATAAAACATAATCAAGATAAGAATCTAAGAGTAGGGCTTGCATGCAAGCAGGTTTGACCCAATGTTCAGTTTTACTTACGATTAACAGATTTCATCTTTGGGTCATTCGATTCAGTTATGACGTTTAGTTATGTTCAGATCATGATTTAGAAAATAGCATGCAAGCTCTACTCTCAGATTCTTATCTTGATTATTTTTTATATTATGCATGTTTAAAATGTTTTTACTTATTTAAGCGGTTTTACTTACCGTGCATACTCGGTACATTCCACCTACTAACCGCATACTCTATGTTGTATCGTTTTATGATACAGGCTCCGATCTTTAGACTCAACCCAGTCACTAGCCAGCTTCTGGAGTTAGCATCCAGCCCCTATTGGTGAGTCCTCGTCTGTCAAGGGCCCCTCTTCTATTCGGTTATGTTTACTTATTTTCAGTTTCAGACTTAGAGAGTTAGTTCGGGTCTTGTCCCATCAACTCATCAGAATTGGAGGCTTTTCAGGCAATAGCTTGTATTTAGCTTCAGACTCGTGTTGTATATTTAGATTGTTATGTTATGTTCGGATTTCTGCCATGTTTATTATGTTAAGTCTTTCACTTTACTTGATTGAGTCAGATGTATGTTCATGCCATGGGTCAACTTGGAGTCTCTCAAGGCTCCTTATCCCGTGTCTCGATGTGGGCCTATATTCAGGTCGTGATAAACTTGATATCAGAGCAATAGGTTTTGAAGTGTCTGAAAGCAGTGTTAAGTAGAGTCTTTTTCATAGGTGTGAAGTGCTTCACACTTATGACTAATAGGCTATGAGACGTTTAGGAAATGTTCCCTTTTTTATGATCTATGTAGTGCGGTGAAATGTCTCTCTATCCTTCTAACTCATGCTATTCGCGATTGCATAATCATGCCTCCCTGTAGAGTTAACGGCAGAAGAAATGGAAATGGAAATGGAAACGAGGATGGAAATGGAGACGGGCATCAGCAGGCCCTACCAGCCCATGAGCACCATGCACTAGAGCCGGTTGCCCACGCTAAATTTAGGGCAGCCATTCAGATGCTAGCATAGGACTTGGCCTCCCAGGTCAATCAGTAGGCGGTAGCGCATGTTCCATGTTGCCGCGGAATGCGGCGGCAATATGAGTCAGAGATTTCCTAAGGATGAACCCACCAGAGTTACTTGGGTCAAAGGTGGACGAGGATCCACATGAGTTTATTGACAAGATTCTGAAGATCACCCAGGTCATGGGGGTGACTGGAAAGGAGTGTGCGGATTTGGCCTCATATCAGTTGAAGGGGGTCGCATACATTTGGTTTAAGCAGTGGATGGATAGTAGGGCAGTCGGAGCAGGCTCTATAAGTTGGGATGAGTTTCATGTCGCTTTCCTAGATCGGTTCTTCCCTTGAGAGATGAGGGAGCTGAAGGCGGCCACATTTGTTAATCTAAAGCAGGGAAAGATGACAGTAAAGGAATATTCCCTAGAGTTTACTCGCCTGTAAAAGTACGCCCCAGAGTTAGTGGTTGATCAGAGGGCTCAAGTGAGCAGGTTTGTTCATGGGGTGCAGACTATCTAGACAAGGATTGTAGAACCACCATGCTCCATCAAGATATGGATTTTCCTCAAATAGTATTACATGCCCAGCAGATAGAGGCGACACATCTGTAGGAAATAGAGGCCAAGAGGGTCAGGATAGACAGCTATAGGTTCTTCAGCCGAGGCCAAGTGATGTGCTGTGAATTTACAGGACTATTGACACTCAAAACTAAGAAAATAGCATGGATTTAGGTGTATTTATGTGGATATGAGGCACTTTTCCTTTGATTTCAATATAAATGGGTGTTGGAACAATAAATTGCAAAAGGAAGCTAAAAGTGTGCAAAACAGGGCAAAAAAAGTGTTGACCACAGTACGGTCCGTAGGATGGACCTACAAGTCGTACTGAGGGCCTTGATCAAAAGCTGATAGTTTAACTTGAAAGATTGAACTTATAAGATTTGTCACGGATCGTACCATGGTGGTACGAGTCGTGATAAGCCAGTCGTGATGAAATCCAGAAGAATTGCATAAAAGGCTGATTCTCAGTACGAGAGCACCCGACGACCCGTAAGATGAAGGTATGAGTCGTACCATACTGGTCATGGTGAAGTTCAGAAGAAGTTCAAAAGATCAGGATCAAGCCACGAGTGTCAATGTACGAGTCATAGCATGTTGTTACGAATCGTACCTTGACCCAACACTTAGCCAAAATTCAGCCAACACTCCAAGCCACGTGTGGATGTCACGATCCGTAAGAAGCCCCTACGAGTCGTAGGTGGACCTATGACGAGGTCGGCGACAGATATGGAAAGTAGTCCTGTTAGTTTAGGAAAAGGATTCTTGTGTCTCTATAAATACTTTTTATGTTTTATTTTTAAAGGAGGACGACGAATAGAAATAATTCTAGTAGGAAAATATTATAGTAGGCAATTTTACATCATTGGAAGAGAGAATTGAGTTGGTTCAACCTTTTCTTGAATTCATCTTGTTCTTGCGACTTGTTATTCAAGATTTCGTGGTTTAATTGAAGGAATTATTTTTTTCTCAATCATCTTTTTAAGTATTTTTATATGTTTTCAATCATGAACACAAATCACAACCTTGCAAATATGAGAGACTAAAACCTCCATAGTTAGGGTTGTGGGAACCATGGTGGATTAACTAGTTAGGGTTGCACAAAGTGATTCTAAAACCAATACTAAATACTTATATTGTATTC
>JACEIK010000034.1:690971-717179 GCA_018107945.1 Datura stramonium | reverse complement strand
ATTAATTGCCAGATATATTTGCTAACTCTATTTTATAATTCAGTTGCAAATGCTCCAATGAAAGGTCCTTGAAGGACAGGGTCTATGAGACGCCTGAAGCATGATAGAACAAACGGTTCCAAATATAGAACTTCTTGAAGAAGGAGAGGAGCAAGTGATTAAGATGGTCATAATGATGAGGCAAGGTCTTTAAGAAAGCACCACGACATAACACTTCATAAAACCTTGGCAAAGGTTCAGGTACCTGAAAATGACGAAAAATGAAGAGATCTTAATAAGTTATGCCGCATTGGAACTGATATCAAAATAATCGTCGACGATATCTTTGATATAATATAGCGCTCAATATTATAAATATTGACGAGGATCTTGCATTCAAATCTATCAAAAGGTATGGACAGATAAATGATTGGCCAATTAAAAATATGCAATTCAAATATAATGCCAGTGGATATAAATGGATTCTTGTGGCATAAATATTTTTCGTAAATTCTGACATTATTATATGGAGAGGTCCTCTTGTGGTGGATGCAATTATTTTGAGGTTTCTCATAAGTTTGACAATATAGGAAAAACTTAATATGCGCATAATGAAATTATTTTCATGTCTAGAGAGATTGAAAGATATATGAAAATCCTTGAAGGATTTAAAAGAACGAGAAAATTCTTGGTCCTGAAGTACCATATCTTAGTCAATTGGTGCACTAATGTATCTTGTTAACACTACAAGACCTGATATAGCCTTTCAGTTAATTTGTTAGCAAGGTATAGTTCTGCTCCTACTAGGAGACATTGGAATGGGATCAAACACATAATGCGGTATCTAAAAGAGACTATCGATATGAACTTATATTATTCTAACAATTGCAGTCTCGATCTTGTTGGTTATGCTGATGTTGGGTACTTATCTGACCCACACAAAGCTCGATCTCAAACTGGCTACGTGTTCATTTGTGGAGGTACTGCCATATCTTGGAGATCTACAAAGCAGTCTCTCGTAGCTACTTCATCAAATCATGTTGAGATAATAGCTATTCATGAAACAAGTTGAGAATGTGTGTGGTTGAGGTCCATGATACATCTCATTAGAGAAAAATGTGGTTTGAAATGTGACAAAGTACCCACAATTTTGTATGAAGATAATGCAGCGTATGAAGATAATGCAAACATGCATAGCACAACTAAAAAGAGGATTCATAAAAGGAGATAATAGAAGCACATCTTGCCAAAGTTCTTCTACACATGAACGAACTCCAAAAGAATGGTGATATTAACGCAAACAAAATTGTTCAAGTGATAATGTGGTTGATTTATTCACCGGATTCTACTAACTCAACCAAGAAGATGGTGCAAATAAGATCGGATGCAAAGATTCAAGGATGTTCTAATTAGGGGGAGATAATACATTGTACTCTTTTTCTCTCTTACGAGGTTTTGTCCCACTGGGTTTTCCTTATAAGGTTTTTAATGAGGCAGCCAAAATGCGTATTATTAGATATGTGCACTCTTTTTTCTTCACTAGATTTTTTCCTAATCGATTATTTTTTCTTAGTAAAGTTTTATCGAGGCACATTATCTATCAAATAGACATTCAAGGGAGAGTGTTATAAATATATTTGTATTATAGTGAATGTCTATAAAGGTATTTGTATTGTTGTGGATATATGTGTTTATATTATAGTGAAAGTCTATCTTTTGGAGAAAAGTTAGAAGAAATTATTTATAA
Organism: Datura stramonium; assembly: GCA_018107945.1. Taxonomy (NCBI): domain Eukaryota; kingdom Viridiplantae; phylum Streptophyta; class Magnoliopsida; order Solanales; family Solanaceae; genus Datura; species Datura stramonium. The sequence continues at coordinate 715,453 of JACEIK010000034.1, read as the reverse complement.
ACAGAAATTTCATTGTATTTTATCCCATCAAGAGAAATAAAAACTTCTTCTATAATATTCTTTGTTCTTTATTTATTATTTCATAACATACTTATATATATAAAGATCCCAATAAAAGAGGAGCTTAAGAGTGGAGATAGAACTTTATATTCTTCCTAATTTACTTGATATTGTTCAAGTGAATATAGAGTATTTTTTAAAAAGATCCTATAGTAAGCTAAAATAAATAAAATAATGAATATGCTAAACATAAACTAAGCAACATTTGCTTTAAATCAAATGCAAGCCATATCATTGAAAAAGTGAGGATAAAATAGCCAGCTAATTTCTAAATATAGGAAGTAATTAAAGCTACATTTAAAGTTTGGTGGAAATTAATTGTTATAGAAGTTTTAAACTTTTTTGGATTTAGAAAATTAAAATTGGTTAAGATCATTTTGCTGAATTAGACTTATTCATTTTTATTTTTAATTCAAACTCATATGAATTAGTATCGGTACAATGGATTTATATTTTGACTGGGTTTCACTCAATTCGCTTTATGTTGTTGTTGAACCCATAATCTTTAAATTACACAAGAATAACATATTTTAATAAATGATCTTTTAGATGAGTAAAATTAAAATTTTAATTCATATTTAACTCATAAAAATATGAATATTTATGAATAAAATATGAGTCCGTCTAATAGGTTAAACTTTCAGCTTTTACTCACTCAAATTTATGATATCACCAAAAATATTCTTTTCTTTATAATTGATCATTTAAATAATTTTAAAGGAAAATTATTTCAACTTGCCTGCCCCACCCGATTGTCATTATGTTAATTACCTCATGTCCTTTGAGTTAAAATTGTTAGATTTTCTTTCTGGGAATGCTCTCACTAAATCGCTCTATTTATGTATACGCAAAATAATAGTGGGTAAGTTACAAATCCCTCAGACTCTCTGAATATCTAGGTACTTTACCGCTTCTTTTCTTTTTACAATTTCTTTTATTAATAACATATGAAGACGGAAGTTTGTGGACTAAATTTCAAGGATGTTCATCCAGTTTTGTGGACTCACATTTAAATGTATTTTTTTTTTGTATTTTTCAATTTTTTTAATTTATTGCAAAATTTTGTGTAGTTTTTAGGTATAATTTAATGCTATTTTAGAATAATTTCAGAGACCTCTCTTTAATTTTCACTTCATAACATTGGTCTTCCATGTAACATATGATACTACACTTTGGTTATTTTTATTTCTTTGTAATAATTTATTTAAAGTATTTATCACTAATGCAAAAATGTATACTTAAATTTATTTTTCCATACTAATACTATTTTGTTTAATTTATTTTATAAACATGTTTATTAGTTTTCATCCTTTTATTTATTCTATTCACTATTACTGCTCAATAAAAATGAAGAGTAGGTGTTTTCTCTCTTCATTGTTGTTGGACACAAATTTTATGGTATCGATTATATAAATTCTAGTAAAAATGAGGTTTACTTGGAATCAATTCGTTTATGAAATAATTGAAATATGAAGAAGTGAAACACTATCGTAGAAGGTCAAGTTTTATCAAATTTAAATTTGTAAGAAATTTGAATTATCTTAAATTCAGAATATATTAATTCAAATAAATATTATGGATTAATATAATTGGATTAATCATTTGAGTCCAATAAATATGAATTTAATTAATGATCCAATTTCTTTGGCCTAGTCCATCAAATTGACTACAAATGACGAGTCCACTTTACTGAGCCAAGATGTCATCTTTCTAGAAGCCCAAATAGTTGTCACATGTCAAATAACGTGTCACACCAAGTCAAATAAAAGAGCCAATGGGATCATGCCACATGTCATAAAATGATACAACATGCCTAATCAAATCAAAGGCCAATGAAAATACGCCACGTGTATAAGTGACATGTTCTGACTAATCAAGTATCGCCATGTCAACTTAAATCTGATTGGTTGAAAGAAGTTCATCCTTATCGCAACTCTTCCATCCTACAACTATAAATAGGGGTCTCATAATTCAGAAAAGAGACCTGAATTTCAACAACAAGCTAGAGAGAGCTAGTGGATCAAACGTTGTAGATTTCTCTACAAGCTACAAGCATTCAAGCACTCAAGAATTTCTCTACAAGTTTCAGAGATCACGACGAAGATTCAAGAACAAACTTCAAGCTCTTGAATTTAAATACAAATCAAGATCAAGACCACCAGATTCAAGATCAAGCTCAAAAGCCCTCGAATTCAAGTACAAGTCAGGATCAAATCCATCAAGTTCAAGATCAATCTCAAAGACCTTGAATTTATATTCGAAAGGAAGAATGATAGGATTAATAGAGATTGTAACACTCATATTTGAAATAAAAGACTATGATTGTTGCGATATTTTTCCGTTCTAATTATTATTTTTTCGGCGTGAGATTTTATTGTCTATAAATTCTAGAACGCATGGTGGGACAATTTCTACTGTTACACCTCATAAGTTTCTAACGTTTAGTCGGCCTATTCGTATGTTGGTTGAGAGTTTTAGAGTGCCATACGTATGAGGAAAGGGCCTGGGAAAAGGCCGAACGAGTGCAAAGTCGGGATTTCGTGGAAGGAGGCCGAACCAAGCTGTCCAGAGGGGAAAAGTGGCATGGAGCAGCTCCTCCGCGTTAGCCAACGTGGCACAGAGCAGAATCAGCGCGATGGGCAGAGTGCCACGTTGCCTTGTTTGCTGCCTCAAGTATATAAAGGTCTCACACTTAGAAGTTAGATCATTATCCAAATAATCACGTCCAGAACAGAGGGAAATCGAGGAAAACATTTAATAATCGTCCGATTACATCACTAAACACCGTCCAAATCCAAATTAACTCTGGGTATTAAAGTATAAAGTTGCAGGGAGCATAGCTGCGGAGTTATTTTCATAAAATACGCCCGGCAAATCGTCGTCCCCCCGAGTCTAAGTTGATGAAATTGTTTCAAACTAGTGTCAATACGATCACATGCCTAAAGTAAGTATTTCTCCCTTTTATATTCTCGAGAAATTATGAGTTTTTGATCGTCTTTCGATAAGTTGAAGTGTAGTCAGTCTATATATATAAGTTATTGTTTTCTTCGAATATAGTAATAAAGTAGCCCTATTCTTCTATTAAATATGATTACAGTTGAGAAGGGAAGTTGAACACAAGCTGAAACTCGCCAGTTAATCGGTAAACAGCGAACGAGGTATGTTAAGGCACTTTCTTTCGGCAAGTTAGTTTCTTCAGCATAGTAGTCCAGTATGAATCCCAGTAAAGCATGTCAGGAGTATGTATCATGTCTAGTTGTTGTCAGTCAAGACTCGTAATTTGTATTGTTTTGGGCTGAATTACACCCGTATAACTTCCGTGACCACCCCAGGGTTAATAACTGTGTCGCCGCCCGCCAGGGGCGAGGATACGTCGCTCTACGGAATGGCATGCCGTCCGCAAGGGACGAAGATGGGGATCCAGATCCTCATATGCCGTGGTTGGTATTATACACACCCCCGCTGAGCGTTTGCGCCCGAGGTGTAGATATCAAGAGTCCTTCGGACTCAGACACAACTACAGTTAGGGGCCGAGCGAGCCCAATTGCAGACCCAGGGGATCGGCAGGACGCTTATAGCTGGTAGTTGACTCAGTATGACCTGGATAGAGGTATATAGATTGAGGTGTACTCACTAGGGCTAATGGGCGCCCAGGTGGGTTATTCTATGCTGATTGTACCTTCCGGCTTATGGGAGCCAGCTAAGGTTTATGTTTGCTTTAGTTACTAATAGTTATACAATAAGATGCCTCGCTTGTCAGGTATGACCCCTACCCTCCTTATTACAGTTATATTTAGCCCTGATTTCACTACTTCAGTCATCTTCAGTCCATTTTCTTAACTTCAGTCATTGTCAGTTCTATTTACTTACTTTCAGTTATTTAAAGTTATTGCCTTACATATTCAATACCTGTGGTACTGACGCCCTCTTCTGGGGTTCTGCATTACTTTCCTGCAGGTACAGATAGACGAGGAGTAGGCCTTCGTAGTTCCAGTCAGTCGTATAGAGCCGTCAATTCCCTTCTTTTGGAGCTTGTTTGATAGAGGTTTACTTCTTTTTTTTGTACAGTATGGGTAGATCGGGGCCTTGTCCCGACCATCTTATTACTACTAGAGGCTTGCAGATTGTGTTACTTCCCTGTGATTAGATAATATCGGCTGTGTGGGGACCATATGTGTTTTATACTATGTGTGTTGGCCGTGTGGGCCCTATTTAGCTGTTTACCTTCTCAGGTGGCTATAGGCCTTGTCGGCCGGGGGTCGTATTTACAACCGCTATACAGCCCGTTGTTTTCTTGATTCTAGAGTTAGAGTCAGCCCTGCACCAGAGGTGCTTAGGCTCAGTTATCCCAGCAGTTCAGGTTCTAGTAGGGCACCAGGTGCCAGTCATGCCTCCCAAGGTGGGGCGTGAAATCTACCTCTCATCTCATCTTTTTAGTCTTCAAAGATCAAGAACATCAAAATGGCTTCAAGGAAGATTAACTCCAAATCAACTTCTCCCAAGGCTGCTGACTCAAAGTTATCTGCTGAGGTGGAAAGCATCCTTGGTGTTCCTTTCGAAAGTTTTGGGCTAGTCACGAGAAGCAAAGCAAACATCAAGTTTCATCCGCATCAACCCAATCTTTGGATCTTCATCCCCAAAAGGAGCAAGATCCTTCACCAACACGTCAAAAGAAGAAAGCAATGTTGCTAAATGAATCAAAAGAACTCTGGCTCTACTTGATCTCTCTGGATTCGAGAACTTGCTGCAAAGGGAGATAATACTATTTCGAGCGATGGATCTTCTCCACTCACACCACATATGGTGAGCCTGTCAAAGATCACTTTATGTGATAATACATGCTATTCTCCAACATTCCCAACAATCATGCAAGTAATGATAACCGACACTTCATTTATGGAGGAGCAACTAGGGAACCTGACAAAGGTAATTGAAGGCCTGATCAAGTATGTGAAAATCAAGATGCTCGGGTTGAGAAGTTAATGGACAAGGTGGATGGCCTAGTGGAAGGAGAGTATAGTCATGCACCTGGAAAGGCTCCAGAAGCTTAAGAGACTGAAGCTCCCGCAAAACATGCATCACTCACCAAGGAAATTCAAGTTTCTTCTAAAGGGATGATTCCACTTGACCAGCTGAAGGAGTTCATTGAGGGGACTATCAAGAACAAGTATGGATTTACTTTCAAGTCCTCTCGTGCATATGCAAATCCGTACACCACAAGAATTGATAACCTCAAGATGCCTACCGATTATTAGCCTCCCAAATTTCAGAAATTTGAAGGTAAAGGAAACCCAAAGCAGCATGTTGCACATTTTATTGGAGCCTATAAAAGTTCAAAAACTTATGGGGATTATCTTGTTAAGAAGTTTTTCAGCTCCCTCAAAGGGAATATTTTTGATTGGCACACAGATCTTGAGCCTTATTCTATCGATAACTAGGGCAACTGGAGCAGGAGTTCCTTAATCGCTTCTACAACATAAGGCATACTATGAGCATGGTGAAACTCAGAAGTACCCACCGGAGGAAGGATGAACCAATTATCGACTTTATAAAGCGATGGATAAATACAAGTCTGAACTGCAAAGAGAGACTCAGTGAAGCTTTTGGAATAGAGATGTGTATCCAAGGAATGCATTGGGACTTATTTACATCTTGCAAGGAATTAAGCCAAGGTCTTTTGATGAGCCAGCTACTCATGCTCATGAAATGGGGTTGAATATGTCTTCTACTAGAAATAGAGTGATGCCTATTTTTGATCCTCGCAAATAAAAAGACAAGAAAGAACCCAAGAGGGAGCAAGTTTGTACCCAAGAGTGACAACAAAGAATTCTTGAACGTTGATGTATCACCTGTGAAGTTTACTACAAAGGTGAGCAAAAACTATAGTGTGAAAACAACTTTCTCTCGAGGCAACCAAAATTTAAAATTGACCTTGAAGGAATTACAAGAAAGGGAATACCCTTTCCTTGTTATATCCCGGAAGCCCAAAGATCAGACCGGGGAGTTCAAATGGAGAAAACTAAAAAATTTGCACCAGGTCATAGAACGAGTCATTCTATGACCTGTGGGGGTGACCACGAGTCGTTAGGTAACTCGTGGTAAGGATATGACTTAAGCTCTGAAACTTGTGTGTGGGTTCACCACGGGCATGACCACGAGTCTTGGTCAGGCCCCATGACTCATCAGGTTAGCCGTGGCCAAGGAAATTAAAAAGGGGAGCATGAGTAGACAGTGTACCCTACGGATGGACCCCACAAGTTGTGGTCGGACACCATGATTCGTTGGGTGGATCATGATCAGTAGGCAACTAATGATTTTAAGTTGAGGAAATGAAAGACCAGGAGTGGTGGCCCCGAGTCGTGGTCACCCATAACGACTCGTTAGGTCCCTCGTGGGGACCCCTTTGAGGAATAATGGCAGTAGATTTCATGACTCAGGTGACGACTCGTTCAAGGGTAACGACTCGTCCAGTCCCTCGTTGGGACTGGCAGTCAGTTTTTAGCTGTGAATTTATTAAGGATATTATCGTCATTCCTATGCTCTAGGGTCCTATATTATGTCATTTTAAGCTATTTTCAGGGTGTATTTAAGATAGGTTAAGTCATTCTAGCCTATTCTAAACCCATGCATGCAAGATAAAGAGTCTAGAGAGGTGATCAAGGCTAATCCTTCGAGGTTCTTCCTCAAATCTTCCTTGGCCAATCAGAGAATTGGTAGAATCAAACCCTTTCTGGTATGTAGGGTTATGAATGGGTGAATTTGTTCACACCCATGCCCAATCTCTCCTACTTCATGAAATTCTATTTGAAAATCTTATGAGGTTTCATCCCAATTTCTTATGAAATTCTAGTGATCTACCTATGGGTTAATATCTCTCATGTATCACATTATATTTTACGAATCATGATTAGATTTTACAACTAATTCAATTATAAATTTATTGATTTAAATTTCTATTAAATTATGCCTAATCCGACATGTTTTATGATAAATTGAGTTATGATTTTACCTTGATTTTGATGTTCTTCAACCCATCATGATTTATGATCTATGATAGGGGTTTATTCAAATGACCATTATGAATTTATGATTTATTAAGTATATACACGTTTTACAAGTATGCATGAACCTCATGATCTACGATTCATGATTATGGCCGACTCATGGGCCTTCTCTTCATGACTAGTTCACATATTTACAAGCATTCTTATGATTATCATGATTTAACTAGCCCATGAATCTCATGTATATTATCCTATGAGAACTATATATATTTTGGGAGTAGTATTTAACACCGAGTAGGTTGGAGGCCCAGGTTTTGCCCCAAATCTCAGAACTATGTGCAATCGTAGGTCATGATGAGACCTCCCTTGAGACTGTCCCCTTTTCCTCAAATGGGCCTTTCATGAGTGATTTCACGCCTTTCATGGTTCTACCCTTATCAAGGTACGAACACCCTCCCGACTAGGGATTTACAGGTCGGTCTTCATATGTGCTCATATGGGGTATGTCAGTTATAAGAATCTCCCACTGTTCCGCACGATTTATGCACGATTATGATTTTATGCTTTGGCTCAAATTATGTTAATATAGTTTTTTCTCTCGTGAGTATAATTATAAAGGATTTGCGAATGCTTTGAAACTTTGAGCCTTATATTACATTATTATATTTATAATATGAGCATGTTGTCCTACTCTTATGATCTCTTATGAACTTTTATGTATTTTAAATGTCCGTCTTACTTACCTTGCATACTCGGTACATTCCACGTGCTGACTGCATACTCTATGCTGTATTGTTTCACGATACAAGCTCCGATCTTCAGACAGAACACCATCATTAGCTCGTCTTGGAGATTAGCTTCCAGCTCTTGGGTGAGTCCTCATTCTCCGAGGACCAGTTGATATCAGTTTTCTCTTTAAGTTTAGTTTTCAGACTTGTCGGGTTAGTTGGGGGTGTTGTCCCATCAACCTATCAAATATGTTAGAGGCTTTCAGACTATGTGTAGTATTCAACTATTATATATGAAGTGTGTTTCTAATTTATGTATGTCATGACTACGTTTCCGCTATGTTATTTATGTTAAGTATTTCTCTTTACTTGATTGAGTTAGATGTATGTTCACGCCATGGGTCTACTTGGAGTATTTGGGGACTCCTTGTCCCGTGTTTCGATTCGAGGCTATGTTCAGGTCGTGTAAAACTTGGTATCAGAGTCATAGGTTTGAAGTGTCCTAGGGAGTCTCAAAGCCGCGTTAAGTAGAGTCTTTTTAATGTGTGGGAAGTGCGCCACACTTATGATGAAGAGGCTATGAGACATTTAGGAAATGTTCCCTTCTTTCATGATCTATGTCGTGTGATGAAATGTCCCTCTATCCTTCTAATTCGTGCTATTCACGATTGCAGAATCATGGCTCCTTGCAGAGTTAACGGTAGGAGGAATGGGAATGGAAACGGCCATGAGGATGGCAACGGAAATAGGTAGCAGTAGGCCCCACCAATTTAGGAGCACCATGACTGGAGCGGTTGTCCATGCTGAATTTCGGACGGCTATTCAGATGCTAGCACAGGCGTTGACCGCTCAGGTCAATTAGCAGGTAGTGGTGCATATCTAGCAAAATGATAATGTGGCAGCGACTCAAGTCAGGGATTTCTTGAGAATGAACCCGCCAAAGTTCCTTGTGTCAAAAGTAGATGGGACCTGCATGAGTTTATTGATGAGATTGAGAAGATCACCTAGGTCATGGGGGTGAACGGAGTTGAGTGTACTGAGTTGGCCTCATACCAGTTGAAAGGGGTCGCACACATCTGGTACAAGCAATGGAAAGATAGTAGGGCCGCCAGAGCAGGCCTTGTTACTTGGGAGGAGTTCCATGTTGTGTTCCTAGATCGGTTCTTCCCTCGTGAGATGAGGGAGTTGAAGGCAGCCGAGTTCATAAATTTGAAGCAGGCAAGGATGATGGTACAAGAGTATGCCGTTGAGTTCAAATGCTTATCAAAGTACGCCCTAGAGTTAGTGGTTGACTAGAGGGCGCGAGTGAGCAGGTTTGTTCATGGGGTGGAAAGCTATTTGGACAAAGATCACAGGACCGCTATGCTCCACCAGGATATGGATTTCCCTCGGATAGTCTTGTACGCTCAACAGATGGAGGCGGCACATATGAGGGAGAGAGAGGCCAAAAGGGCCCAGACCAATAACTATGGGTTTACTTAGCAAAGATCTAGTGGTGGTCACCACCCTCAAATCCAGCAGAGGTTACTCCAGCACCATCATCAGCCAGTGTTCCATCCAGACCCAAGGGTGATCGGGGGAGCAGGGCCTCGGGTTCGAAGGACCTGAGGGGCATGCAAGTAGAGAACACCTTTCTGGCCTGCGGGAAGTGTGGCAAGAGTCATGCTGTGGAGTGCTTGCTCGACTCAGATATCTATTATGGGTGCAGTAGATCCGACCACATGCGCCGAACGTATCTATTTGCCAGACAGGATGATGATAGAGGCCATGCACAAACTACCAGGTCAGCAGCAGCTCCAGTACGTCCAGCTCCGCAGGGGGCATCCACTAATGGGGGTGGCAGGCAACGCCAAAATAGATTCTATGCCCTCGCCTCATATCAGGAGCAGGAGACTTAACCGGATGTGGTTACTGGTATGTTACGAGTGTTTCACGTTGATGCTTATGCTTTGTTAGATCCAGGGATTACTTTATCTTGTGTGACACCTTATGTTGCTAGTAGCTTTGGAGTCAGTCCCAAAATGTTGTCAGAACCATTTTCAGTCTCTACTCCTGTTGGTGATTTAGTTGTATCTAGGTGGGTACATAGAAGTTTCCCGATCACAGTATTGCAAAAAGTCACCTCCGCAGACCTAGTAGAGTTAGTCATGACTGACTTTGATATTATTCTTGGCATATATTGGTTGTATGCATGTTATGCTTCTGTTAATTGTAGAACCCATGCGGTGGAGTTTCGCTTTCCGGGTGAGTCAGTCTTAGAGTGGAAGGATAGTTCAGCCGTGCCTGTAGGTCATTTTATTTCCTATCTTAAGGCCAGGAAGATGATTTCTAAGGGTTGTGTATACCATCTAGTTAGGGTTAAGGATGTTGAGTCCGAGACTCCATCTATCCAGTCAGTTCCGGTAGTATGTGAGTATCCTAAAGTGTTCCATGATGATTTACCGGGTGTTCCTCCCGAGAGAGAAATCAATTTTGGTATTGACCTTATTCCCGACACACAACCTATATCTATTCCTCCCTACAGGATGACTCCAGCTGAGCTAAAAGCGTTGAAGGAGTAGTTGAAGGATCTTTTGGATAAGGGTTTCATCAGACCAAGCAAGTCCCCGTGGACCAGTTCTATTTGTCCTAAAGAAGGATGGTTCCCTTCGGATGTGCATTGACTATCGACAATTGAACAAATTCACCATCAAGAACAGGTATCCTCTACCCAGGATCGATGATTTATTTGACCAGCTTCAGGGTGCCAAGTGCTTTTCGAAGATAGATCTCAGGTTCAGATACCATCAGCTCTGGGTTCGGGAGAGTGACATTCCAAAAATAGCCTTCAGAACTCGGTGTGGTCATTATGAGTTTGTAGTTATGTCTTTTGGACTAACAAATGCTCCTGCAGCTTTTATGGACCTGATGAACAGAGTGTTCAAGCTATATCTAGACATGTTCGTGATTGTGTTCACATATGATATCCTTATATACTCTCGAAGCGAGGAGGAGCATGCCGCTCATTTGAGGGTGGTGTTGTAGACTTTGAAGGATCGTCAATTGTATACAAAATTCATCAAGTGTGAGTTTTGGTTGAATTCTGTGGCATTTTTGGGCCATGTGGTATCAAGTGAGGGAATACAAGTGGACTCCCAGAAAATAGAAGCGGTGAAGAATTAGCCTAGACCGGTGAATCCTTCAGATATTAGGAGCTTTTTGGGCATAGATGGATACTATCGGAGATTTTTTGAAGGTTTCTCATCTATTGCAGCACCCTTGACCAAATTGACCCAAAAGAAGGTGAAATTCCAATGGTCGGAGGCTTGTGAGAGGAGCTTTCAGGAGTTGAAGACTTGACTTACTTCAACACTAGTATTAACCCTAACCGAGGGTAACGATGGGTTCATGGTGTATTTTGACGCTTCAAGGATCGGACTTGGGTGTATATTGATGCAGCACGGAAGGGTTATAGCTTATGCTTCTAGACAGCTGAAAGTTCATGAGAAGAATTACCCGACCCATGACCTTGAATTAGCGGTGATGGTATTCACCTTGAAGATATGGAGGCATTATTTATACGGGGTCCATGTAAATGTGTTTACGAATCATAAGAGTCTACAATATGTGTTTACCCAAAAGGATCTCAATCTTCGGTAAAGGAGGTGGTTAGAGCTACTTAAGGACTACGATATGAGTGTGCTTTACCACTTGGGCAAGGCCAATATAGTAGTATACGTGCTTAGCAGACTCTCTATGGAAAGTGTGTCCCATGTGGATAAGGGGATGAAGAAACTGGTGAAAGACGTGCATTGACTTGCAAGGTTGGGAGTTCGGTTGGTTGACTCGACCGATGGCAGTGTTATTGTTCAGAATGGATCAGAATCGTCCTAGTTGACTGATGTAAAAGCTAGACAAGATGAGGACCCTATTTTGGTAAAGTTAAAGGAAGCTGTTCAAAATCAGAAGGTAGAGGTCTTCTCCAAAGGGGGAGATGGTGTGCTTCGATTCCAGGGTCGCTTATGTGTTCTGGATATGGATGGTTTGAGAGATCGAATGTTGCACGAGGACCATGTATCCAGGTATTCTATACACCCAGGTTCCACCAAGATGTATCGTGATCTACGGGAAGTCTATTGGTGGAATGACATGAAGAAAGACATCACAAAATTTGTGGCTAAGTGTCTGAACTATCAGCAAGTGAAGGTTGAGCACCAAAGACCCGGAGGTGTGCTCTAAGATATTAGCATTCCTACTTGGAAGTGGGAAGAAATCAATATGGACTTCATAACAGGTTTGCCTCGCACTCGCCGACAATATGACTCCATTTGGGTTGTTGTAGACAGGTTGACCAAAACCGCTCATTTTCTATCGGTTAAAACCACAGATTTGGTGGAGGATTATGCCAAACTATACATCCGAGATCTGGTTCAGTTGCATGGAGTGCCCTCGTCCATCATATCAGACAGAGGTACCCAATTTACCTCTCAATTGTGAAGTTAGTTTCAGAAAGGACTAAGTACTCAGGTTAAGCTCAGCACAACATTTCACCCGCATACGGATGGTCAAGAGGAGTGGACAATTCATACTCTTGAAGACATGTTGAGAGCATGTGTGATTGACTTCAAGGGTATATGTGATGATCATTTGCCTCTTATCGAGTTTGCGTACAATAATAACTACCTTTCAAACATTCAGATGGCTCCGTTTAAAGCTCTCTATGGGCGGAGATGTAGATCACCTATTGGTTGGTTTGAAGTTGGTGAAGCTGTGATGGTAGGACCAGATTTAGTCCATGAGGCTATGGAGAAGGTTTAGCTCATATGGGACAGGTTAAAAATAGCTCAAAATCGCCAAAAGTTCTATGCTGATGTGAGAAGGAGAGAATTAGAATTCGAAGTGGATGATTGGGTATTTCTGAAGGTGCCTCCCATGAAGGGAGTGATGCAGTTTGGAAAGAAAGGAAAGCTCAGGCCTCGTTATGTTGGCCCCTACCGGGTTGTGAAATGGGTTGGCAATGTGGCATATGAATTGGAGTTGCCCTCAGAATTAGCTTCCGTGCATCCTGTCTTCCATGTATCACTCTTAAAGAAATGTTTGAATGATCCCGCTCTAGTTGCTGATGGACAGTGTTGGTGTGAAAGACATCCTTAGTTATGAAGAGGTTCCGGTGGAAATACTAGAACGTCAGGTTCGAAGGCTAAGAAACAAGGAAGTAGCTTTAGTGAAAGTTTTATGGAGGAATTAGCATGTTGAGGGAGCTACGCGGGAAGCCGAGGCGGACATGATGGTTAGATACCCACATTTATTCTCTACCGGCTCAGTTCCAACTTGAGGTATAAGATTTTGCCCTACAACTCTATTTAGTTTTCAAGTTTAGTTCATGTGCCCCAGTTTCTTTCATGTATGTGGGTGTGTATATGATTCATGAATTCAGTTCAGCCATGTAGTTTGAATTGGAGTTAGTCATTCCGTCAATTTTCAGCTTAAATGATCAGTATTTGAATATGATGATTGTATTTCTCTACTTTTCTATATGAATTTCAACATTCAAGAACGAATGTTCCCAAGGGGGAGATATTGTTATACACTGGAAGCCCAAAGATCAGACCCGGGAGTTGAAACCGAGAAAACTGAAAAATTTGCACCAGGCCATAGAACGAGTCATTCTGTGAGCCGTGGGGGTGACCACGAGTCGTTAGGTGACTCATGGTGAGGAGATGACTTAAGCTCTGAAACTTGTTTGTGGGGTCACCATGGTCATGACCACGAGTCATGGTCAGGCCCCATGACTCATCAGGTCAGCCGTGGACAAGGAGATTAAAAAGGGGAGCATGAGTAGACAGTGTACCCTACGGATGGACCACACGAGTCGTGGTCGGACACCACGATTCGTTGGGTGGATCGTGATTAGCAGGCAACTACTAATTTTAAGTTGAGGCAGGGAAGACCATGAGTGGTGACCACGAGTTGTGGTCACCCATAACGATTCGTTAGGTCCCTCATGGGGACCCCTTTGAGGAATAATGGTAGTACACGACTCAGGTGATGACTCGTTGTCAGGGGTAACAACTCGTCCAGTCCCTTGTTGGGACTGGCAGTCAGTTTTTAGCTGCGAATTTATTAAGGGTATTATCATCATCCTATGCTCTAGGGTCCCATACTATGTCATTTTAAGCCATTTTCAGGGTTTATTAAGATAGGTTAAGTCATTCTAGCCTATTCTAAGCCCATGCATGCAAGTTAGAGAGTTTAGAGAGGTGATCAAGGCTAATCCTTTAAGGTTCTTCCTCAAATCTTTCTTGGAAAATCAGAGAAGTGGTAGAATCAAACCCTTTCAGGTATTTAGGGTTATGAATGGGTGAATTTGTTCACACCCATGCCCAATCTCTCCTACTTCATGAAATTCTATTTGAAAATCTTATGGGGTTTCATCCCAATTTCTTATGAAATTCTAATGATATACCTATGGGTTAATATCTCTCATGTATCACATCATAATTTATGAATCATGATCAGATTTTACTACTAATTCAATTATAAATTTATTGATTTAAATTTCTATTAAATTATGCATAATCATACATGTTCTATGATAAATTCAGTCATGATTTTACCTTGATTTTGATGTTCTTCAACCCATCATGATTTATGCTCTATGATATGAATTTATTTAAATGCCCATTATGAATTTATGATTTATTAAATATATACATGTTTTACAAGCATGCATGAACCTCATGATCTACGATTCATGATTATGGCTGACTCACGGGCCTTCTCTTCATGGCTAGTTCACGTATTTACAAGCATGCTTATGATTATCATGATTTAACTAGCCCATGAATCTCATGTGTATTATTCTATGAGCACTATATATGTTTGGGGAGTAGTATTTAACACCAAGTAGGTTCGGTGCCCAGATTTTGCCCCGAATCTCAAAACTATGTGCTACCGTAGGTCATGATGGGATCTCCCTTGAGACTGTCCCCTTTTGCCCAAATGGGCCTTTCATGAGTGATATCACGCCTTTCATGGTTCTACCCTTGACAAGGTAAGAACACCCTCCCGACTAGGGATTTACAGGTGGGGCTCCATGTGTGCTCATATGGGGTATGTCGGTTATAAGAATCTCCCACTATTCCGCATGATTTATGTACGATTATGATTTTATTCTTTGGCTCAAATTATGTTAATACAACTTTTTTTCTCGTGAGTATAATTATAAAGGATTTGTGAATGCTTTGAAACTTTGAGCCTTATATTACATTATGATATTTATGATATGAGCATGTTGTCCTACTCTTATGAGATTTTATATATTTTAAATGTCCGTCTTACTTACCTTGCATACTCGGTACATTTCACTTGTTGACCGCATACTCTATGCTGTATTATTTCATGATATAAGCTCCGATCTTCTGACCCAACACCGTCTCATCTCTGAGATTAGCATCCAGCTCTTGGGTGAGTCCTCATTCTCCGAGGACCAGTTGATATCAGTTTTCTCTTTATGTTCAGTTTTCAGACTTGTCTGGTTAGTTGGGGGTGTTCTCCCATCAACCCATCAAATATGTAAGAGGCTTTCAGACTATGTGTAGNTATTCAGCTATTATGTATGAAGTGTGTTTCTACTCTATGTATGTTATGACTACGTTTTCATTATGTTATTTATGTTAAGTATTCCGCTTTACTTGATTGAGTTAGATGTATGTTCATGCCATGGGTCGACTTGGAGTCTTTCAAGGCTCCTTGTCCCGTGTTGCGATCTGAGGCTATGTTCGGGTCGTGACATTCCTCTATTCTAATTTTCCTAAAATTTTTGATGAACTACTTGAGTTAAAACTCATTGAATTGCAGAGATGAAGCGTCCTAATGAAGATGGAAGAACAAATGATCCAAATTATTGCAAGTATCACCGACTTGTGGGTCACCCTCTTGAGAAATGTTTTGTGTTCAAGGACAAAATTATACAGCTGGCTAATAGGAAGAAGATTGTGTTTGAGGATGATAAGGCAAGTTCAAATCAAATATCTATCACTTTTGGCTCTCTTCATCTGGTCCAAATATGCAACTATGAAGAGCATGAAGAAGAAAGACCACTGCAGCAAGGTAAACCCAAATTAATGAAGCTGATAATGAGGGTTGGATTCTGGTGACTAGGAGGAGACACTGCAAAGAGAGTCTGCGAAAGGAATAACCTGAACAATCAACAAGAAAGAAGATAATGAGAAGACCAACAAAGCAAAAACATGTTGAGCAATCAAAGAAGCAAAAAGTAGAGGTGCGGTACCACCTGAAACCATGATGTTCTGTGACTTTGGAGGAATTCCTACCAAGTGGGTTCTATATTATGATTGCTCAAAACAACATCAAGGCATCATGTTTCAATACCGACGAAGAATTAAGGAATGAAAGTCTATCAATATTGTCTTCATCATCGCCGAAAAATCTTTTTTAGCCCTCTCTTCAAGAAGTTCACGCATGTGATACAAAAATCACATTTATAGATAACGATCTTCTGCTTGGCGAAATATTGCACAATCATCCTTTATATATGGTTGATCACATGCTTGAGAAGAGGATAAATAAAATCTTGATAGATGATGGATATGGAGTTAACATTCTGCCTATTCGCAGCGTGAAGGAGCTCAACATCTCACCTAACAAATTTTCTGAGAGTCGCTGGATGATTAAAGGATTCAATCAAGGAGAGAAAAGGGCCATTGGTGCTATCAAGCTAGAGATCAACATTGAAGATTTTCAATCAAGCACGTGGATGGATGTAAGCGACGCAAAAACTTCATATAATATATGCTTGGAAGGCCTTGGATACATGAGAACAAAATTGTTCCATCCTCCTACTATCAATGTTTGAAGTATCTCGAAGGTGGAGTCGAGAAGAAGATAATTGATAACAATAATCCATTTGAAGAAGCTGAGTCACACTTTGCCGATGAAAAATTTTACTTGAAAAACTACATTGTGAAGGAAGTAGTAAAGGTCAACAATGTTGCAATGGCCAAGATTGATGAGCTTACAACTAAAAGAGCCAGTGTGACTGCTGGAAAAGTTAAATTTGGTGTTGAGGAGCCCCACTCCATCTCAAATAAAGGGAATATCATGTCTTTGAAAAAAGAAGATAACCCATGTGCTTCGCTATATGCCGGAAGTAAAGAAAGAGAAAGGCCATTCGTTTGACACCCAAGAAAATGTACTAAAGGGGCTAACCTTCCCTATCAGATGGATTCCACGATTAACTTACCCTTAAAGATACTTGGAGAGTTTGTGGTTCAAAATCCTCCGCAAAATGTGTTACTCCCTACAAAATGCACAAATGAAGATTTTAATCCAAATGCCTACAAGTTGTTTGCAAAGGCTGGATACAACCCCAATGAACCATTGACATTAGGGAAACTCCCATTAGAAGCTTTCATCATGCAATCACGTGAGGATTTGGGATATAAGCAACCAGCACCGATTGGCATCTCCATAAGAAGCACAACTACCAATTACATCACTATGGAAGACGAGTCTGATGCTCCCGACAAAAGACCTTCTGTCTTTGACCAATTGGGGAAATCAAGCACAAGAACTTTTGTGTTCGAAAGGTTTGGACTGTTGAAGAAGAAGAACAAGTTTTCGGAGAAATTATCAGAGCACGACAATACCCACTTATTTAAAACCTAGAAGGGTTTTCAAAGTTTGATTCCTTCTAGAATGAGGTGACAAATGAAACTTGTTGTTTCATGTGGAGATGCTAAAAGAAAAGAATCACATTGTGGTTTACCGAGGAACTTGATGAAGATAAAGAAAGTGCAGGCTCTTTATATCATATCATTCACAAAATGAGCATGATACCTCATCTCAAATAGAGGTTGATGAGAAACTAGATGATGTCTCTTGGTGTTATCACATATCTGTCAATGATAGTTATCCTCAAGAGAATGAAGATGTCAGAGATGCTCTGCCAGAGCTTGAAGAAGGAGTAAAGGCTACAATAGACTCCTTGAAGGAAGTTAATCTTAGCGCCAATGAAGATCCAAGGCCAACCTACCTAAGCACCTTCGTTGCAGTTGATGAAGAAATTGCTTATATGGATATATTCAGAGAATATAGGGATGTCTTTACTTGGAGTTATATAGAGTAGACCCCAAAATAATGGTCCATCAGCTTGGAATCAAGAATGGTGCTCGTCCTATTAAGCAGGCCCAAAGATGATTCAGACCATACTTGGTTCCATTGATTGAAAATAAAGTTAACAAACTTATTGAAGATGGCTTCATTTGAGAAGTTAAATACCCTACATGGATTTCAATTATCATTCCAGTGAGAAAAAGAATGACTAAATGCGAGTTTGTGTTGACTTTAGGAATCTTAACAATGCATGCCCTGAGGATGAGTTTTTGAACCCCATATCAAAGTAGATGATTGATGCTACCACTAGTTACGAGGCAATGTCTTTCATGGATGGTTGGTCAGGCTATAACCAAATACGCATGGCACCAAAGGATGAAGAACTCACTATATTTCGTACACCCAAGGGCATTTACTACTACAAGGTGATGCCTTTTGGTTTGAAGAATATTGGCCCCACATATCAAAGGGATATGCAAAATATCTTTGATAACTTGCTCCTAAAAAATATTGAATGTTATGTTGGTGATTTGGTGGTGAAGTCAAGAAATAGAAATGACTATTTGCAAGACTTGAGAATGGTGTTCGAGCTGCTTTGAAGATATCAACTCAGAATGAACCCATTGAAATGTGCCTTCGGAGTTACTTCTGAAAAGTTTCTTGGTTTCATTGTGCGACATCGAGGAATTAAAATTGATCAAGCTAAAGCTAATGCAATTCTAGAGATGCCTGACCCTAGAAATATTCATGAATTAAAAAGCTTTTAAGGAAAGCTAGCATATCTTAGGAGTTTCATCTAGAACCTAGCTGAAAGATGTCAACCATTTAACCATATCATGAGGAAAGGTGCCCTTTTCAAGTGGGACCAAGATTTTTCTAATGCATTTGGAAACATCAAATCATATTTGTTGAAGCCTCCAGTTCTAGCGGTCCCAGTACCTGAAAAAATCATGATACTATATATTTCAACATAAGAAAGGTCTGTTGGAGCGCTACTAGCCCTAGAGAATAGTGAAGGGAAAGAAAACTCCCTTTATTTCTTAAGCAGAATGATGACACCGAATATGTTGAATTATTCGACAATTGAAAAGTTACGTTTGGCACTAGTCTCCTCGATCCAAAAAATAACGTACTACATCCAAGATCACATTGTTCATCTTATTTCTAGAGCAAATCCCATCAAGTTTTTGATGTCAAAACTAGTCCTCAGTGATCGATTAGCAAGGTGGTACCTCTAGTTTTAACAATTTGATATTGTGTGCATCCCTTAAAAAGTTGTAAATAGACAAGCATTAGCAGACTTCTTGGTAGATCACCTGAAAACTAATGATTGGAAGCTAACCGATAAATTGCCTGATGAAAATGCAATGGTTATTGAAATTCGACTTCCATGGAATATGTACTTTGATGGTGTTGCATATCATGGCGGAGCTAGGGTTGACGTGGTGTTTGTCACTTATCAAGGAGAAGTTCTACCATACTCATTCATTTTGATGCAATTTTGCTCCAATAATATCGGTGAATATTAGATGTTAATACTTGGGCTTGAAATGACCGTCGACATGAAGCAATTGCAATTGCAAGTCTTTGATGACTCTCAGTTGGTGATCAATCAACTCTTGGTAAATTATGAGGTCACTAAACTCGAACTACACCTTATCATGGTTATGTTCAGAAGTTGATAGGATAGCTTGGATATGTGACCTCCCAACATGTATCAAGGAAGGAAAATAAGAAAGCTGATGCATTGGCTACTCTAGCTTTAATATTGACCCTGTCGGATCAAGCACAAATTACTATCTGCCAAAAATAAGTACTACTGCCACCGAGTGAGGATGATTATATGCAGAAAATAAGCTTGGGCATCTCGTCGCTGTTTCTGAAGTTATGAAGGAGGATTGGCGACAATTTGTTATTGACTACTGGTGTTATGGGATTCTACCAGAAAATCCAAGAAGAAGGACTGAAATCCATCATCATACACCCTGCTTCCTTTACTACAAACATACATTATACAGAAGATCATTTGAGGGGGTACTTTTGCAATGTTTGGGGGGAGAAAAAGTAGCCCAAGCTTTACAAGAAGCACATTCAGGAGTATGTGGATCGCATCAATTTGGATTGAAGCTCCACTTCCACATTAAAAGGATAAGATATTACTGAGCAACGATGGTAAAAGATTGCTTGGACTATGCCTAAAGGTGCAAGGCTTGTCAGTTTCATGCAAAATTCATACATCATTAGCCTAAAGAATTTCACCCGATTGTCGTATCTTGGCCGTTTGATGCATGGGGATTGGATATCATTGGTTCGTTGTTGAAATCTTCTAGTGGACACTTGTACATCTTGGCTACAACAGATTACTTCTCCAAATGGGATGAAACTATCGCTTTTAACGAAGTAAAGAAAGAGAATGTTGCAGATTTCATTCAAGTTAATATCATCTACCATTTTGACATTCCTCGTTATATAATAACAAATAATGGAAATCCATTTGATAACAAGTTGATGAACAAAGTTTATGATCTCTTTTGTTTCCAGCAGCATAAATCTTCTATGTATCATGTTGCTGCCAATGGACTAGATGAAACGGTTAATAATACTTTTGAAACTTGTTGAAGAAGGTTGTCTCCAAGTCCAAACGGGATTAACATGAACGGATGGAAGAAGCTTTGTGGGCATATAGGTTATAGGATGACTCACCGCACACTGACACAATCGACGCCATACTCGCTCGCTTATGGAGTTGAAGCGGTCCTACCACTGGAGCGCCAAATACCTTCTATAAGGCTTGCTATTCAAGAAGAGCTCACCGAAGAAGAAAATACTCGATTGCAGATTGTAGAGTTAGAAGCACTTGATGAGAAGAGACTGGAAGCTAAACAACATTTGAAATATTATCAAGCCCGTCTATCTCGTGCTTTCAATAAAAAGGTTCTCTTGAGATTCTTCCAAGTAGGAGATCAAGTCTTTGCAGTAAGAAGGCCTATTACCACTTTCATAAGTCTGGGGGAAAATTCACTCAAAGTGGAATCGACCATATGTCATATAAGAAGATATTCAAGTGGCGCTTACAAGCTTGTTGATGCAGATGGCATGAGGATTAGTCTAATTAATGAAAAATTCTTGAAAAGATATTATCCTTGAAGCAAGAAGACACTCCTTAAGGCACAAACATAAGCTGCATGTCATTCCTGACCCGCAAGAGTATAAACTGTGCACAACTCGAAAAAAAAGTCCGCTAGGTTGAGAATCTCGCAAGAGGCAGCCTAGGAAAAAGTTAGGACATCACAAATAACTTACTCTTGATGAACTACGGAATGACTAGATCCTCTTCACTGAGACATGTAGGCAGCTTAGAGTTTTATTCTATGTTCAATCTCATGAGTTGAAAAAGATATATCACTCCAAGTGATGTTCAAGAGAAAGGTGATGAGGTAAAGCTCCTCTGACCAACACATAAAGATTATATCTACGGGGGTTCTTTCTTTTGAACTTCAGACCTTCATCAAACCTTGATAATTCAATATGATGGGTCCAAACATCCATGAAAAATCAGTTTCCTCAATAAGACAACTATATTTTCAGCAAATTGCCATATCCGCAAATTGGGGACTTTGTAAAGCCTTTGAGTTTGAAGTTCTAATTCACTATGTAGGTACATTTAGAGCTTTCATCTTTCCAGCATTCAAAATTGATTTCTAAAATGAAAAACCATCCGACTCAAAGGCGCAAGGATGAATATAAATATCATGACAGGTAAGTTCATAACCAAAATCCTAAAATGCGGATGAAATCTGATGAGTGGGTAATTTAACAACTCATTAGGCTCTTAAGAATGAGCTTTAGCTTAGTTTTCAAGTCATTTGGATGAATTTTATGCCCTTTTTGCCTTTTATGTTCAGGTATTTGAGTTGAAGAGAAAGAGTAAGAAATGGAGTAAAAAAGATGAAATTAGTTGAAAACCGGTGCTCCACCGGAAGACACCAGCGAAAATCTAGTCAACTGCAGGCAACCACTAGTTTAAGGAGAAAATGCAGCCGGAAGCTCGTGGACATCACCCGGTGACTCACCGGTTCAATCGCCGACAAGTGCTGGATCTTGTTGGACCGAGGAGGAAATTAATCAGCGGATTGCGGATGAAAGTTAGTGAACCACCGAATGGTCCTGGAACACCACTGGATTGCAGAAGAAAATGAACGGTGGTTCAGGGGTTGCAACCAGTGAAACGCCGGTTTTGTCGCAAGTGAAAAAAAATGCCTGAACAGGGGAAATTACGTCTAGCACTGAAAAAGAGGAGATTGGTTGCCCTATTTTTGTATATAGTCTAGAAGAAAGTACTCAGTACATATCTTTTATCTTTTGAACATTCCTTTTGCTTGGGAAAGAGAGAAAAAACCCCATTGGAGAAGAAATTTGAATATTGCTCTCTCCTATTTTCATCTTCTTCTTTAGCAAGGTATAACCATTATCGCAGACATATTTTGAGTTTGATTTTGCTTTCTCTTAGTAATGAAATCATTGAGTTTATTAATGAATATGCTCTTTAGTTTCTTAATTATGAGTAGCTAAATCATTAGTTAGAGGTGTGTTATGATGGATGTTTAATTAGATTAGGTGTTGCTAGATTCATCTTAATATTGCTAAATTGGTGTAAATCTATTGAATTCTCTTCAAATTATAATTAATTGCCCATAGTTGCAAATATGATTTTGGTTTTCTTGATTTTGGTTTGAAAAAGAAGAATTAAGTATTTGAGGAGAATTTGATAGTGGGAATGGATGTGATTGTGTGGGTGTTGGGCTAGAAATAGCCAAAACCCATGTTCATAATCCTAACGAGTTGTTTATGGCTAGAAATAACTCATCTAATAACCCAAACTTCATTAGGCTAATTGAATTGTGTCTTGAGGTTCGAAAGGACTCGAGAAAAAGGTGCCCAAGAGGTTGAAAAACATCGAACACCATCTTGTCCAAAGCTATTTATACTTATTTGCAATAATTTGATGATCTAGCATATCCTCATCTGATTAACACCCTATCTACACCACACCTCTAGTCTTCACTCATCATTGCCTCTTAATTTTGGTTATTTTTCAGTTTTAACTAGTTGAGTTAGAATCCACCATATTATTGACTTCATTTTCCCCCTAAAAATTTACTATTTTATTTCCTTTGCTTTGGTGTAAATTAATTCAAATTTCCTAAACAACGCTTGTGCAAATCATTCACTAGTCTCTATGGTATTCGACCTCGACATCCATCGGGAATATTTATTTTGAGAAACGACTGTTTATGCTCTCTCATCAAGAGGGGTGTAGTTTGGACATTATCAAAATCCATCCTGTACTACGCCTTAGGCCTGGTGTCTTCAAGAAAATAACAAAATCCTAAAGTGTGAATGAAATTCATCCTATACTACACCTTAGGTCTAGTTTCTTTAAGTTCATAGCTAAAATTCTAAAGCATCGAAGAAATTCATCTTGTACTGCACCATAGGCCTGGTTTCTACAGGAAAATACCCAAAATCCTATAGCACGGACGAAATACATCCTGTACTACGCCTTAGGCCTGGTTTCTTTAAAAGAAATAACCAAAATCTTAAAGCGCGGATGAAATTCATCCTGTACAATGCCTTAGGTCTGATTTCTCTGAGAACATAACTAAAATCCCTAAGAGCGGATGAAATTTATCCTGTACTACGCCTTAAGCCTAGTTTCTTCAAGAACATAACCAAAATGCTAAGCACGGATAAAATTCATTTTGTACTACGCTTTAGGCATGATTTCTTCAAGAATATAACTAAAATTCTATAGCGTGGATGAAATTCATTCTGTACTATGCCTTAGGCCTTTGTTTCTTCAAAAGAAATAACCAAAATCTTAAAGCACGGATGAAATTCATCCTATACTTTGCCTTAAATCTGGTCTTTTTAAAGAAAAAATATGAAACTTCATCAATAATGAATGTTTGTCAATACTAGTTCATATTGAACTAGAACATGTCCTTCTGATCTATGGAGAAAAAAGAAGAGAGAAAAAGGCAATACAATAAAACACAAGTATAAGAAAGAGTGTTACCTTTCAAGACGTTTCAAATTCGGAAGTCGAGTTCAAAACTTAGTCTAAACCAAATCGTCTAGACTTGAGACAAGATCTTTGGTGAGAATTAAACTCTTGAAGTATGGTTTCTATCAATCAAAACTCTTTTTGATTATGACATTTGAATATCACGATATAAATTATTTGGTGAAGCTGTGCAAATTTGAAACTAGCTACCCATTAGAATGTAAAACTAACTTCAAAAAATCATCTAGAATGATCTTGAAGGTGTTAAATTATAAATTTTGAATATATTATATATGCTCGTGTTTTATTTCTATGAAATCAAGCGGATTATGATTCCAACATTCCTATATCAAGATATTGAAGTTTTAGCGAAACCTCGCAAATCTAAAACTTTCAGCATAATAGAATTTTAAGCTAACTTCAAAAATTTATATAGAATGATATTGAAGGAATTTAATTTTGAAATATGGTTATATTGTAGATCTTGAAGTCTAATTTTTGGAACAT
>JACEIK010000034.1:610731-659199 GCA_018107945.1 Datura stramonium | reverse complement strand
CCCACGACTCGTTGTGTAGCTCGTCATGAGTGGGAAATAGGAGATGCAGACCGGTGTACCTAACGACTGGTCTAACAAGTCGTTTCCATAAGTAACGACTCATTGTGACCAGTCATTAAGTCCACTAGTTCAACAAAAGAAAAAAACTGACCGGCATACAACGAGTGACCTCACGAGTTGTGGCCATTAGCAACGACTCGTTGAGTCCCTCGTCCTATCTGCAGAGACACAGTTAAAATTTTATTTTTGTTTTATCTCATCTTGCACACTAATAGTAATTCCATAGGTACAAAGGCATCAAAAGGTATACCAAAGAAGGGTCCAACCAAGAAACAGGTGTCGGGGAGGAGTCAGCCATCATATCGCAGACTTAGGGACGTGCCCTCCTCCTCCGAAGAGTCGAGTGGCTTGGTGGAGGAATGTGATGTTTCAGAAGAGCAGCTTGAGAGAAAATCCACCAGGGCTAGGACACAATGCGCTACAAATTTGACAGCCCTGGTTGATTCTCCTACTCCACTGGCAAGAGACCCACCAAGACGAGCAGAAGAGAATGTTGGGACCACAGTCCCGATTACTCCCGAGGGCACCACAACTGCGGTAAATGCAGAGGGTGCTGATAAGTTATGTGCCAAGTAGGGGAGCACAAATGATGAGTTGACAGATACTTCAAATACATATAATGATAAACCAAGGCAGGAAACCAAGGCAGGTGAGGCTAAGTGGTGTGTTCTCAAGTGGGTATGCGGACCATTTACAACAGTGGACAGCTTGCTCCGAATGAAAAAGGCCATCCAAAGAGGAGGATCTACGAGGAGCCCAGACTGGTCACCGTAGGGCTCAAGGACCTCCCCAAGCTGTAGGCATTGTTTGATAGATACAGGTTTGGGTGGTTAACTGAGCCATCGGGGAGCTACAGCCCTTGCCTGGTTAGAGAGTTTTTTGTCGCCTATAAAACCACGTTATAACTTCTAGCTATGGGAGGTAAGACTGGAAGAAGAGGCCCGCATTGACATAGGTGTTGGTTCGGGAGACTCCTGTAGATATCTATGAGAGGACCGTCTCTAGACTACTCTATGGTCCAAACTACCATGCCCCGATAAATACAGCCGAGTGTGACCACAGGCTGTGCGAGCTCAAGAAAGTCAAAACCAAGAAGCTGAATAGTGAAGAATGAATCAGGCAGTACACTACGCGTCATTGCCACATGGGGTCCGCTAGTTGAGTGGTTTCAGGGCATAGAGTCAAAGATAAATAAGGCCACACTAAACTTCCAAGCTAATTTCTGGTGGTCATTGGTTCAGCACAGGCTGGTATCAACCAGCAAAAATAATGTGCATTCACTTGATAGAGTTGCACTGGTAGCTAGCATCATAGTGAGGAACGCCATAAATTTCCCGTGATATATTGTTGAAGAGATTAGAGAGTGGGTGATAGTAGACAGAACTACCATTCCATTTCCATGCCTCATTGATCGACTCTGTCAGGAGTCAAAGGTGATAGAATTTCCATCGGTTGATCAGCGACAGGTGGTCCATAAGATCACCAATATCGGGTTGATAAGAGATGAGAAAAACCCGGTATCGAGAGCAAGAAGTCAGTCTTCCGCATCCGCTGGAGCAACTTTGTTGGCAGAGGCATTGAGTAGCAGTATGTAGAATAAGGCTGCATTGTGTACCGTGATTGCGGTAGAGCCCACAGAGGCTAGAGAGATTGGTAACCAGCCTGAGGCTACAGATGCAACCGACATTCCTGCACCTGCTGAGGTTCCAGAGTCCTTATCCACAGAAGCAACACCTCGACCACCTGTTGCACCTTCACGTGCTTCTCCAGCCAGCCTAGTTACAATTTCTCAAGAATTTCTGACTTACATGGCTAGGCGGCTGGCAAAAGCCGAAAAACAGCAGGCACACAAGGCTCTTCAAGTTATGGTATTAATGGAGCAAGTAAAACCGTGGGTTACAAAGGAGTTGGAGGCGCTCTCTAGTTCAGTGCATGGCCAGTTGGATTCCTTTGAGAGGCGAATGGATGAGCGCCTTGCCCAGTTACAGGAGCCCGAGCTCTCTAAATGGTAATGCGGAGGTAGCAGCACTCCAAGCTGAGGTGCGGGAGTTATCCGCACGACCAGTAGTTGTGGTCCCTCCACCAGTGCATCCATTGATTGATGACGAGAGAGAGGAAGAGCTACCACCAATAGTTGACTTCATTATTGAGGAGCCGGTGGTGCAGGAAAAGGGAAAGAGGCCTCGTGAGGAGGCAAGTTTTAATGAGGATGATTCTCTGCTCCAGGATCAGAATCAAGGGTGCAGAGTGATGGAGGAAGCACTACATTTATCTAGAGATGAGGCTCGACAGAGGGCTGCAGTTGAGGTAGCGAGAGCTCGTGGAGAAGGTTTGGGATCAGTAGGTTCTGAAAACATACCGGGTCAAGCCGGTGGTACTGGAGATGACACTAGAGGAGTATCTACACCCTCCATTGACTAGGTCGCATACACCTAGGTCGCATAGGTATGTTCCCTATTTCCATGTTTTGTTTTTATATATGCGTCGAGGACGATGCATGTTTTTCTTGATGGGGGTGGGGAGAGATACCTGTGGATTTTTGCTTAACATAACTCGAGGGATTTTCCTGCTGGATATCTTTATCCTCGGGTGTTCCTTATATAGTAGAACTGGCATATTTAGGTTTTTATTTTATTGTGTTTGTTTATGTCAGTTGAAAGAAAATTAGGCGAACTTAAGGCAGTCAGTAGCATGAAGTTTTGAATTTAGCTGAACTAATAATGCCATACCCCTCCTAAATTTTTTATGTGTGTGTTAAAATCGAAAAGTATGACCTTTGTGAATCTTTGCATGGCATTAAAACTATGAACATGTTTATCATTGTATGATGTACCTGAACTAGCAGTTAGTAGAAGTGATGATGTTGGCCTGTGCATTGTGTGAGTGAGACTTAATAGTTAAATTCTGCTGTGTGTGTCAATCCAGAACTTTCCTTATCAGTTATGCCGAGGTAGAGGATGGTAAACTAGGAAAGGATCATAGGCCATTTTTGATGAATAGTCCACTTTAGCCTTAAAAGACCTACCAAATGGAAATAAATATCTCTTGATCCAAATTCTGAGCTTAAATTGACCCTTCTTTTTGTTAACACCAATTCACCTTCCTTCTTTGATTAAAATGAACCTGTTTTGGCCTTGTCTCTCCTTGGACACTGTGAACCTCAACTCAGACAAATTGCCTAAGTTGAGGGTGGCTATCATAGGGGTGATTAAGAAGAGTAGGGTGGAATGAAATTGAGTAATGAAAATGAAAGAGCGGGTGTAGTGTGCATAATGAAAGAAAATAATGAAAGAAAAGAAAAGATAAAAATTTTGTTAAAGAGAAAAAGAGCAAAAGAGGAATAAATGAAAGTAATGAATACTTGCAACAAGGAACACCACACTCTTAGTAGTAAATTAAAGCAAAAGAAGAAGAAAGTAAAGGAAAAGGGAGAAAATGTGAAAAGAATGTTAAGAGGAGCCAAAGTGTGTATAATGTCAAGGAGGGTTAAGCTACTAGTCTCATATGTAAATAAACTCAAACCCGAGCTTGCATTACAAGCTTAAAAAGTCCTATAGTGATCCCTGTTAACCCATATAAAAATTGAGGTATTGAAAGTAAGGGGCAAGGCTATGTTATTGCATGCCCACAGTTAGAAATTCGTTCTAAGAGCGAGTGTGATTTTGCCTTGTCCAAAGAAGAATATATTGATATGATCATATACACATGTGTGAGAGTGCAACTTCTTTTTGGTGAGAGCATTTGGTCAACAAAATCGTTTGAAAACTTTCCGGTCAAGATATAGAATTTCAGTATGGTTGCAAGTGACAGTGTATTTCATGTTTTGATTCCTCTGTGTCATAGCTGAAAATCCTACATATGCATGATTTCATTTCATTTGTGTATGATAAAGGAGGGGTTAAAAATTTGATTTTATGAAGAGTTGTGACTGCTAAGGGGGTTTCCTAAATGCCTCTGGAAGTACGTGTTAGTTTTATTTTATTTCTTTGCCTGAGGACATGCAAACGTTTTAAGTTGAGGGGTGCTGATGTGCAGTGATTTTATGGAACATTCGATGCTTAAAACCAATAAAATAGGCACATTCTAGGTAGGTTTATGTAGATACGATGTATTTGTGTTAAGTGTTGCAAGAAAATAGCTCTGGAACGTGAAATGGGAAAAGTAAGGCAAAATGGGACCGAAATGCAAGCCGCTACCTAGGTCACGAGTCGTCGTCTCAATGAATGACTCATTCCTGCAGTGGTAGAGAAGTTCAGGTATTTTATGAACAAGACCCAGTGCACCTAATGAGTTGAAGGCATGACCTGCTACATATGGTAACGAGTTATTATCATAGTCGTGAGACTAGGAGGACAATTTCTTAAGAATGCCCAAGAAGAAAACGAGAGACATAACGAGTCCTCAGATGAAGTGACGACTTGTCATCAGATACTGTGAGCATCCGTCAAGTGAATTAGAAGATTTGGTGATCCATGGCCACGAGGGACCTAACGACTCGTGCCTAGGCCTAACGAGTCGTTAGGTGACCCATCACCAGATCGGACAAAATTGACGTAAACGACTAATTCATTTTCTGGCTAATTTCACTCACAATCCCAGAAAGAGTCGTTACTTGGAATGTTACCACTGCTGACCCGGAATCCGCTTTCAGTTAGTAAAGTTTTATTTGGAACTATAAATACATTATTAGGTTTATTTTTCGACACAATTTATTTTAATACTTTCACGTGGATTTTGCTACAGCTAACGATCATTCTTGGTTCAAGAAACAATGTTTGTAATTTTGTTTTCTATTTTGGGAATTAAACAACGTTGAAGCTTTGTTCATCGGTTTCATGTTTTATTCAATTCACGTGGTTTTCTTCTACGAATCTTTGTAAGTTACAATTATGATTTCTTTTTTATTTTTTTATTGTGAACATTCAAATATGAGTAGCTGAACCCATTACTAGGGTTGTGGGAACCATGATGAATTAACACACAAAGGCAAAATATTTACCTAGTGATTCTTGAAGGGGTTTATGCATGTATTATTTTTCCTTCTTTTTTAATCATTTCATAATGGTTGCAAACGTTAGAATTTGCCTTATTCTTACTTAATCGGATCAAGGGGTTGATAAATGGGAAAAGGGATCACACAACGGAGATTTGAGGCTACTCAACTTCATCTAATAGCTTGACCTTGTCCGGAAAATAGCTAATCTGATATTAAGGGTAAGGGTCAAGTAAGCATACACCGTATACGGACTAAGTTGCATGGTGATAATAATCTAGATAGGGGACGAACCATTTAGGTGAATTTAACTTACAAATATTTCATGCTAAACAATTCTAATAGATCACTAGTGTAAAAGCCTTGTGGTTATGAAGTCATGGGGAACACAATTCTAGTCACTTTATTGATTGAACACAACCAAAATTGATTTAAAGATTTACTAGTCTTTACTCTTATTTATTATTTATTGTTTAGAATATTTTCCCCCTAGGAAATAAGTAAGCCAATAGTATTAGCTAAACGTATTAACTCAAGTCTTCTTTCTATTAACGCAACCATGTCTTTGTATGCGGAATTTGAACATGGACCTTTAATAAATATGATGATCTATGCTTGTGAGAATATAAATTTAGTTTAGGTGGAACATGGGCATGGTTGTTTTGGCATATGGCCGGTTATGACGTCTCATATAATGACTCGTAGCAGGCTTCCAATGTCATTACATGACCTGTCACTACTATAATTTTATTTTTGTTTCATCTCATCTCATGCACTAATCAGTAATTGTACAGGTACAATGGCATCAAAAGGTACACCAAAGAAGGGTCCATCCATAACAGGTGCCGAAGAGGAGTCAGCCATCATTGCAGTGATTTATGGACGCGCCTTCCTCCCCTCCGAAGAGTTGAGTGGCTCGGTGGAGGAATAAGGAAGTTTCAAGTAGCCTAATAGGAAATCCACCAAGGCTAGGGACACAATGCCCTTACTTCAACTAACAGCCCTGGATTGATTCTCCTACTCAACTTCAAAGACCCACCAAGCCGAGGGAGAAAAAGAATGTTGGGGCCACAGTCCCCGATTGCTCCCGAGGGCACCACAAATTTCCAAGCAGAAATGCGTAGGGTGTGTCATGTCATGCCTGAATAGGGGAGCACAAATGATGAGTTGACAGAGACTCTAAATACATCTAATGATCAACCATGACAGGTGAGGCTATGGTGTGTTGGCGGTATGTGGGCCATTTACAACAGGTCATTCCTCCGAAGTAAAAAGGCCATCCAAATAGGAGCATCCTAGGAGCCCAGATCGGTTACCAAAGGGCTCAAGGACCTCCCCGAGCCGGCAGGAATTATTTAATAGATACAGGTTCAGGTGGTTAACTGAGCCATTGGGGAGATACAACCTTGCCTGGTTAGAGAGAGTTTTATGCCGCCTACGTAGCCACGTTATTGCATTAGGCTTTGGGAGGCAAGACTGTAAGAAGAGGCCTGCATTGACGTAGGTGCTGGTTTGGGAGACGCCTATATAGATATCTCTAAGAGGACTGTCTCTATACCGCTCTATGGTCCAACTACCATGCCTCGATAAATACAGCTGAGTTTGATCACAAAACCTGCTCGAGCTTAAGAAAGTCAAAACCAAGAAACTCAATAAAGGAAGAACAAATCAGACAAAGACACTCGGTGTCACGCGTCATTGCCACTTGTGGTTCGCTAGTTGAGTGGTTGCATGGAACCGGAAGCCAAAGATAAATAAGGCCAAACGGCTTCCAAGCTAAATTATTGTGGCCATTGATCGGCACAGCTCCGGTTCCGACCAAGAACAACAATGTGCTTTCACTTGATAGGAGCTGCACCGGTAGGCTGCATCATGGAGGGGAAACACCATAACTTCCCATGATATATTATTGAAGATATTATAGAGCCGGTGATAGTAGACAGCACTACCATTTTTTTCCACGCCTCATCAATCAACTCTGTCAAGAGTCAAAGGTTCCAGAATTTTCGTCGGTTGATCAGTAAATGGTGGTCCATAAGATCACCGATACCAGGTTGATAATGTATCTACACAATCCCGATATCAAGAGCAAGGAGCCGGGCCTGTCGCATCCGGAGCAAGTTTATTGGCAGAGGCATTGAGTAGCAAAAGATGCGTAATGAGGCTACATTATTTACCGAGATTTCAGTAGAGACCACAGAGGCCGTAGAGACTGCAACCAATATAAGGCTATAGATGTGATCCGACATTCCCACACCTCATAGGTTCTAGAGTCCTTATCCACAGCAGCACTGACCACCTATTTACTCTTCACATGCTTCAACCAGCCTAGTTGCTACCAAGAATTTCCGTACCGACATGGCCAGAGTCAAGCCATAAAATTCAAAACAATGTGCACACACAACTCTTCAAGTTAAAGTATTAATGGAAAGTGCAATGTCGGTTACAAAGGAGTTGGAGGCGCTCTCTAGCTTAGTGCATGGCCATTGATTCATTTTGAGAGGGGATGATGGATGAGGGGCCTCGGTAAGACTATAGGTGCCCAAGCTATCTAGATGGTATGCCGTAGCGCACTCCGAGCTGAGGTGCGGGAGTTATCCACGCGACGCAATTGCAATCCCTCCCCTCCCCTGTGCTTCCAGTGATTTATGACGAGAGCGAGGAACAACTACCACTAATAGTTGACTTCATCACCGAGAGTCGATGGTAGGAAAAGGAAAGAGGCCTCGTAAGGAGGTATGTTTTAATGTGGATGATTCTCTGCTCCGTGAGTAGAAGAATGAGCGAAGAGAGATGGAGGCAACACTGCAGTTATCTAGAGATGAGGTTCGATGTAGGGCTGCAGTTAATGCGGCGAGAGCTCAGGAGAAGGCACGAGCTCGAAGGTCTCCAAAACGCATCGTCAAGCCGCGGTACCGGAGGTTGCTACCCGGAGGAGTATCTACACCTCACTTACAAGGTCGCAAACACCTAGGTTGCATTGTGTATGTTCCCTATCATGTTTTGTTTTTATATATGCGTCGTGGATGGTGAATGCTTTTTTTGATGGGGGTGGGAGGGGTACTGTGTATTTTGCTGAACAGAACTCTGGAGTGGATTTTCCCGCTGCATTCCTTTTCCTTGGGTGTTTCTTATCTAGTAGAATCGGCACATTTAGGTTTATTTTTTTTTTGTGTGTTTTATGTCATCCGAAAGTAAATTAGAAGTAAAGATAAGAAGTTCATTAGCATGAATTTTTGAATTTAGCTTCAACTGATAATGTGATACCTCCTAAATTTTTTTTGTGTGTGTTAAAATTGACAAGTATGACCTTTATGAATATTTGCATAGAATTAAAATTGTGAACATGTTTATCATTGTATGATGTACCTGAACTAGTAGTTAGTAGAAGTGATAATGTTGGCTTTCAGTAATGTGTGAGTGACTTACAGTTAAATTCTACTGTGTGTCAATCTAGAACTTGCCTAATAAGTCGACCGAGGTAGAGGATGGGAAACTAGGATAGGATCATAGCCATTTTTGATGGATTGTCCACTTTAGCCTTAAAAGACCTACCAAATGGAAATAAATATTCCTTGATCCAAATTTTGAGCTTAAATTGACCCTTCTTTTTATTAACACCAATTCACCTTCTTGCTTTGATTAAAATGAACCCTGCTTTTAGCCCCGCCCCTCCTTGGATGATCAGGAGCCTTTGTACTAGGCAAATTTCCTAAGTTGAGGGTGGCTATCATAGGGTGATTAAGAAGAGTAGGGTCGTCATGACCCGACGGAGACCCGATAGTAGATATTGTACAATGACCTCGGAGAGACCCCAAATCAACCCATGACATAAGCCACTAACTCATTCAATAAACAGATGAAACATAATTATAAACTCAGAATTCATTTTAACATAACAATAGAATGAACATCTGAAGTTGAATACATGTCTAAGTCTGATAAACCTCTATTTTGGATGAGCCAGGACAATACCCCAACTAGATCAACAATACCTAAACTGAAAATACAACCGAGATAGCTGGGAGTTTAGTCCTCAAAAGATGAGGACTCACCAATCAAGTAGGTACTGACTTTGATGTTTAATATGAACGGCCTGACCTGAGAACCCGATCCTGCATCATGAAACGATGTAGCATAGAAAGTATGCGGTCAGTACGTGGAATGCAAAATTTGTGCATGCATCGTAAGTGAAACCGTTCAAGCAAAGTAAATCATTTAATACATTTCATAATATATCCTAACCTCTCAACATGAGAGGAAAGGCATACATGCATTCTTTCTGAATTCATAATCTTATCATAACATGACCATACATAGCTTATAAATATCATGAGTGACCTGAATGACTCAAAGATGAAACATGACATTTATATCAAAAGCTAAACAATGAGTCAAACCTTTCTTTATGAACATGCATGCATAAGTAATCATCATGAGTAATGAATATGTAAATCTGAATGATATAGATAGCGGGAAACTGGCTACTTAACCGATACTACGATAGAGCTTACGTGGTCCAAACTATCACACTCAAGTAGGTAGAGCCGTCCATAACCTTGCCAGGGCGATGGATGATACCATGATATCGATATCAAGCTAAAGGGCCAATTGGGCTTGGGATAGCTCACAAGGGAGGTGTCGATAACATAGTAATATCAACCTACGTTACGCGTAGTTCCTTCTGGGGCATAGGGTACTAAAACCTTAACCCCTCGGTGCTCGACTCTTCTCCCAAAATAACATACAATGCCTATATCATATATAACGACGCTCAACATCGCTCATGATTTAGCTCAACAAGAAATCATGCATGAATCAACATTGGTATGAAACGATGCTAAACATTTTCTTACCGATAAAGCTCATTAATGAAATTATGCATAGACTTGACATCATATGAAAATGAAGTTCAACATTGTCCTTTGACAAAGCTCAATAATGACATGCATCTCAATTATAAATTCATGCATATGGAGAAGTTTTTATTTCTGAAACATACCACAAGCTAGAATTAGTAACAAAAATTGGGAAATTTCACTTTAAATAATGTGGTAAGATTATTTCAGAAAAATCATCACTTTAATCAACATGTGGGCATTACCCAAGGCTCTATCATTCTAGAATCTAATCGATTCATTTAGGAAACAACATCAAAATCATGGGTAGTTTTAGAAACATGCTTTTCATCATCAACTCATCATTTTCACATATTTTCCATAAATCACCTCTTTTAAGAACTATCCACCCATGGGCATTTTAGATTCAAATTTTAGAAAACAAAGTTTATAAGGGAAAACAACTTAGAATCTTCCCAAGCTTCATAAATCATCAATATAAATATAATCTAATCATACCCATGTGTAAGGATTGAAGAATCATGCAAATTGGGTAAAACCCCATACTTGATCATAGATGATTTATCACATTCGATAGGGATTGGGAATGGGTGTGGAAGAAAATACCCACTCATAGCCTTATATACCTGGGAATGGTGCCGTTGAGTACACTGGTCAACTGATCTGTTGCTTGTAAAGGGAACGTAACGACTCTCGTGCCTTGAGACCACAACTCGTGGTCACCTTCCATCATGTGCACTGCCTTAACATTCAATAAAATTCAACTTGTTTCTCACGACTCACCGAAAGAGTCATTGGGACAGGCCAAAACTCTTGGGGTTCCATCCATTAGATACACTAGTCATCCTCCTGAAGAAATTCCAACTACCCCATGATTGATATGACGACTGTGAAGATGATTCACGAAAGTCAGTTACTTCACCTGTGGGGACCTCGATCCATTGATCACTCCAGGCCTTCTCAAGAGTCACCTGACGACTCGTGGGGTCTCTTCACGAGTCGTCTCACGATTCGTCCTGTGCCTGCAACATCAATTCCAAAATTTTCCCGTATCAACTCCTGTGTGATACGATCTTTGAGCCCCGAGGTATAACAAGGTGGAATAAAATTGAGAATGGTAATTGAAGAGTTGGGTTGCGGTATGCATAATGAAAGAAAAGAAAAGAAAAAATTGTTAAAGAGGAAAAGAGCAAAAGGAAAAAATGGAAGTAATGAATACTTGAAAGAAGGGAGCACCAGACCAGAGTAGTAAATGGAAAGTAAAGAAGAAGAGCTGAAGGAAAAGGGAGAACAGAAAAGAAGGTTAAGAGTGGAGCCAAAGTATGTGTAGTGCCAAGGAGGGTTAAGCTACTTGTCCTATGTGCATCAAACCCGAGCCTCGCATTACAAGCTTAAAAAGTCCATAGTGATCCCGGTTAACCCATCTAAAAATTGAGGTATTGAAAGTAAAGGCAAGCTTATAGGCTGTATGTGCGCACGCTAGGAATTTCCTTCTAAGAGCGAGTGTGCTTTTTGCCCTAGTCCCAAGAAGAGATATTGATATGATCATATACACATGTGTGAGAGTCGGACTTCTTTTTGGTGAGAGCATTTGTAAAAAAATCATTTCCAACCTGGGTTCTGGTCAATGTTATAGAATTATATGCATGGTTGCAAGTGATGTGTTGTACCGACATATTTCGATTCCTCTGTGTCATGGCTGAAAATTTTACATATGCGTTATGATTTGATTTTGTATGATAAAGGAGGGGTTAGAAAATTTGATTTGATGAACATTGTGGACCGCCATAAGTTTCTAAAGTTATTTTGATTGAAGTGTCGTGTTAGTTTTATTTTTTTTTTCCTGAGGACATGCAAATATTTTAAGTTGAGGGTGTGATGTCGATTTTATGGCCCTTTCGATTCTTAAAACCAAGAAAATATGCACATTCTGGGTAGGTTTATGTAGATATGATGTATCTGTGTTAAGTGTTGTAGGAAAACAGCTCCGGAACATAAAATGGGCAATGTAAGGCAAAATTGGACCAAAATGCAGGCCGCTACCCAGGTCACGAGTCGCCGTCCATTGAACGACTCGTTCCTGGAGTTTTAGAGAAGGTCAGGTATTTTATGAACAAGAAACCATTAACTCAATAAGTTGAAGGCAAGTGACTAGTTACATCCGTAATGAGCCGTTATGATAGTCGTGGGAGAGTAGGAGGACATTTTTGAAGAATGCCCAGTGAAGAAAACAGAGACATAACGAGTCGTCAGATAAAGTGATGACTTGTCATCAGACACTGTGAGTATCCATCAGGTGCACTGGAAGATTTGGTGATCCATGGCCACGAGGGACCCAAATCTAATTGCCTCGTGCCCAACGGAGTCATTAGCTGGACCCGTCACCAGGACTAGACAAATTGACGAGGATTACTCAACTTCATTGACCACGACTCGTTGGGAGACCCAATGAGTCGTTACTTGGCATGTTACCACTGCTGACCTGGAATCCGTTTTTAGTTAGGAAACGTTTTGTTTGGAAACTATAAAATATATTATTTAGGTTTATTTTTCGGCATACGCTTTATTTTACTACTTTTCACGGGATTTTGGTGTTGTTAATAATCTCTTTGTTCAAGAAACAAGTTTGTAATTTTGTTCTTGATTTTGGGAATTAACCAATACTGAAGTTTTGTCTATTGGTTTTGGTGTTTTATTCAATTCACGTGGGTTTCTTCTCCGAATCTTTGTAAGTTATAATTATGATTTTTTCTTTATTTTTTCATTGTGATCATTTAAATATGACTAGCTAAACCCATAACTAGAGTTGTGGGAACCATGATGAATTAACACACATAGGCAAAAATACTTAGTGATTCTTGAACGGGGTTTATGCATGTATTATTTTTCCCTTCGTTTCAATTATTTCTTAATGGTTGCAAACATTAGAATTTGCCGTCTTCTTACTTAATAGATCAAGGGGTTGATAAATGGGAAAGGGATCAACAATGGAGATTTGAGGCTATCAACCTCATCTAATAGCTTGGCATGGTCCGGGAACAGCTCATCCGATATTAAGGGTAAGGGTCAATTAAGCATACAACTGTGATATGGACCAAGTTGTGTGGTGATAATAATCTAGATAGGGGACCAACCATTTAGGTGAGTTTAACTTACCAATATTTCATTCTAAACACCGAAATAGGTCACTAGTGTAAAAGCCTTGTGGTTATGAAGTCATGGTGAACACAATCCTAGTCACTTTATTGATTGAATACAACCGAAATTTATTTAAACTTATTAATCTTTACTCTTGTTTATTATTTTGTGTTTTTGAATCTTTCCCTAGGAAATAAGTAAAGCCAATAGTATTATCTAAATGCATTAACTCAAGTTCTCGTCATATTCCTCGTGGGATTCAACCCCAACACTGGTTGGGTTCTATATTTTACATCGAATTGAATTTTATATCTCATTAAGGAGGTGTAATTTGGGCGACATCACCAATACATCCTCTAGAACACCCACGGGTTTCTTTGCGAGTGGTTAGCCACAATAGCCTCATTAAAGTTGGTTTGCGTTCCGAGCCCAATTTCTTGAAAATAATAAGAGGAATTAGATTTATGCTTGGCCACATCGCAAAGGGCTTTGTTAAACAAACATAACCTAATAGTACAAGAAATCATAAAGGCTCCTGGATCTTCTCACTTTGGGGCAAGATTGCTCATCATCATCAAACTACAGTGATGTGTTGTCTCCCCGGTGCCAACATCTACCAGCTTTTTTTCTTTTTCAAATGCCTTCTTCTTTTATGAATTTGCATGGTCTGGGCATTTGAAGTAGGGAATAAACCAATGGAATATTAATGGATAACTTGTTGAAAATGTTGATGAATTTGTTGAACTGATCATCCTTCTTTTTCTTAGCCAACCTTGTGGATAAAGGGTGGAGCTCTGGGTTCAAGTTCTTCATCATTTGAGGCCTTTATGCCTGACTCTTCTTATCAACATGTGAGGGAAACTTCATCATCCTTTCCCTCACTTCTTATCTTAATTTTTACCACTACTTGGTGTTTTTGGCACCTCATAAAAGTCATTTTATGCATTTGATTTAGGAGCAACAACCTCCTTAGGCTTCACTTAAGATCTCGCAACCAATTTACCACTCCTAGCAACAATAGTAATGCATTGTCTATCTTTCTTCGAGTTTGGAATTATATCACTTGGGAGTGTACCCTTCATCAGATTTATTTGAGCAAAGAAGTGATTCATTTGAGCTTCCAAATACTTAATGGTGCCTAAATGAGAGCTCTCACTATCCGGGGCAAGGTTAGACAACTCCCCTTTTAGTTCCTTGACCCCGTTGTTGATTGATTCCACTTTCTTGCGACTTGCCAACATTCCTCAATTTTGAGCTACCTGCGTCACTCACACCAAGATGAGCTTGGGCATTCTCATCTTTAGTAGGGGGAAAGTACGGGTTTGAACTCCGTGGTAACGGCCCCTCAATTTTTCTCTCTATTGCCCCATCTTTCATTTCTTTCAGGCCATCTTGTGCATCGCGGTTTAACCTTGGTTCTCTTCCCCTTAGTGCCATGACCTTGATTAGTCCCTTGAAACCTAGTTCAAGAACCCCCATCTGATTTTTCATGAGCTTACATTCCTCATCGCATTCTGGGCGGCGACGATTCTCCTCTAAAGCAATGGACCTTGATACCAAAATTCACAACCTTAGGCCCTGCCCCCATCATATGTTTGGTCATTAGTTGCAGATACATCATCATTTTAGCGAGAATTTCATCTTTCTCGCTATCTATTTTTTGCAACTCAACTGCCAATACACTAGAGCAAATGTCATGCGTCGACACATTAGTCTCGCTCGTGTGCCATGCCCGATTTGTCTTTGTCATTCTGTCCAAGTGGGCCTAGCTAACGGCGTTTTTTATCAATGATTGAACCTCCAGCTATATTATTGGCAACTGACTTGTTATTAGAGTCTAGGGCCTGATAGAAACTTTGAAGGAGCACCTATCCGAAAAACTATGGTTAGGACAAAGGAAACCGCCCAATGATGTTTATGTAACAGTTCTCCTGGCTCTTCTCTCTCTAAAGTTTGTGATATCATCCGTCAGTTGTAACATTTAGATGTAGGGAAGAAGCGATCCAAGAATGCCTCAGTCATTTTGTGCCATGATGTAATGCAGCTCGGAGGGAGTTCTTCCAACCACATGGTCACCTCTCCTTTTAGGGAAAATGGAAAGAGCCTCAACCTTATAGACTCTTGACTTATATTGGTTATGTTTAAAGGTTGGCATGTCTCTAATAAATTCCTCAAATGGCGATTTGCGCCTCACATGGTTTGCCCTAAAAGTCCTTTAATTTGTAGCAAATGTAACATTGTATTTGTGATATCGAACACGGCATTCCCTACCATAGGTGGTAGGAGAATGGGTCCTGCAACTTCGGACATCACCGAATTATCTTGCCTCATGCTCCATATTACCCTTACTGAGTTATGCCCTACTTGTGAATGATGACCATATGACTTCAATTCTAACAAGAACAGAAAATTTAATGTCAACACCTACTTATGCAAGACTAATTCAAGAAGCACAATCAATACAAGAGTATCGCTGCCAGTCCCCGGCAACGACGCCATTTTTGATAACTTCCAAAATATACTCTTCGCTACAAAAGAGCATAAACGGTCATTGTATCAAAACAAATATCCTGATGGATGCGCGGTTGAATCTCACAGAGACTAGAGAATGATATGCGTAGAGTGTTGTTTGAAAAATTGAATTTAGTTTGCACCATTCGAAAATAACAAAGAAATAAACACTTTGGGGTAGATTGAAGTTAACACTGAGGTACGAATACTAATTTGGCTGATTAAGATAGCAAAATAACCAAGATTGTTGGACAATGAGAAAGACTAGAGGTGGGGTGTAGATTATGTGCTAACTAAATAGGGTTATACAGATTTGTGTAAATAACCTAGGAAGTGTGGGCATTTAATGTTTTTCAACCTCATAAATGCTCTCTTGCTAGAGTTCCTTTCAAACCACTAGACAGAATTAAATCAACTCTATTAGGTTTGAATTAATAGCTTCACTAATTTCTATCTATTAGCTAATAATTAGAAGTGAGAATGTGATTTTGACTATTTCTAACCCAATTCCACAACCTCACATCTATGTCCACCATTAAATTCTCCCCCAACACTTAATTCTTCTCTTTCAAGCAAAGCAAGTAAGAGCAATTAGACCCACATCTACAACCATGGATCTTAAACTATAGATTGGAGTAGAATATACCGTATTTACAATTAATTAAATGAATATTGAGATGACTCTAGCAATACCCAATCTAATTAAGCATTCATCATCACATATTTCTAATTAATGATATAGCCACCATAGTTAATAAATTCAAAAGCATATTTAACAATAAACTCATTTAATCTCAATAATAGTAGCAAAATCAGTCTCTACTAATAAATCTTCAACAATGGTAAAAATTCGCTATAGAGGAAGAAGAAGAAAAAGAAAAACAATCCTTTACAATGTTCACCAATAGAATTCTTACTTTCTTTTTCTACAAAGAGAATGCTCCAAAAAAGCTAAAAGCAGATCTACCAGTACAGCATAGCCTCTCAGAATATATCCAAAAGTAGGGTACCCAACCCTCTTTCAGTAGTGGACACAATTTCCCCTATGCAGGCATTTTCGTACTTGTGAGAGTACCGACGGTTCTCCGCTTCTTCGCATTCCGTGAACCACCAGCTATCATTGGATGCTCATGCCGTGAGTTCCGCAGTCCTTCGGCGTTTCCTTCGGTGATTCTCCGGTCTCCAACCATGCTCCATGATTTTTTCTTGTGATCCAGCATTCTCAGGAGTTTGTAGGTGATTCAACCAGCGAGTTACCGATTGCGTCTGCCATCGCTGATTTCTTTAATTCCTTAGGGCAGTGGTCTTGGCGTTTGGCCAGCATTTGGCCGGTCTTCTCCGGGGTGAAGCACCGCCACCTGATTCTCTCTTTTTTCTGCCTTTTTTGCTCTTTTCTACAAATTAGATATCTGCACAAAAAAAGGCAAAAATGGTATGCAATCATCTAAATGACTTGAAAACTAGACTAAAGACATGCTATGAGCCTAATGAGTTTGTAAAATTACCAACTCATCAAGGCTCCACAAATAGGGGCAAATGGAGAAGTATGTATGGAGGGAGTTCGTCACCTTCCAGCTGACGGGTGATGCAAAGCCTGGTTGAGAGCTTTCATGG
The DNA here is from genome assembly GCA_018107945.1 of Datura stramonium. Taxonomy (NCBI): domain Eukaryota; kingdom Viridiplantae; phylum Streptophyta; class Magnoliopsida; order Solanales; family Solanaceae; genus Datura; species Datura stramonium. Next base: position 642,024 of record JACEIK010000034.1, on the reverse strand, counting down.
AGTGTAGACAAGCAAGGTCGCCACCACTGACTTGGACCCAGTTCCCACTTCACATTCTTGGAGAAATATGTACTCCCGCGACCTTGAGAGATAGGAGACGGATGAGTTCACCATCATTGAGCAATGGAGCTCTTCTGTTGTAGCCTCATGAGGCCTGGTTCCATTCCCTATCCAGGTATGTTTTACCCCTACTGCCCATAGAGGATGAAAGGATCAGCCATTTGTTAAGGGTCTGAATGTGGGTTCCCTTAATTTTCGCCCACGATGGTCTCCTGTGTAAAAATTTTAGAGGTAGTGGAATATGTGAAGAACATAGAGGGAGTGAAACAAGTAAGGTATGCCAAGAATGCTGAGAAGAAGGCTCAGAGGGTAGGTTCCTGCAACGGCGCTATTTCTAGAACTCTGGGTACCAGGGTTTCTCCGGTATCCTATTCAGTCTCGCTATGCAGGTTTTAGCCTGGAGTATCTGTCAGAAACAACCTCACCAGGTAGGTTCAATCGGAGGTGCTCATCTTGTTCTCGCTCAAACTTTAGGGAATATTCGCCTTTATTATTCGTCTCAGAGGGCGGTGATCGATAGCGTACTCCACGAGTGTGGGGAGTATGGCCACATTTACATATAGTGTCCTATGTTTGTCCAGGTGGTGGGCGATCATTTCACACCCAACTCCTCGAGCCCGGCCCTACCAGAAAAGTAGGTAGTGCGTTCAGCAGAGATCATCCACAGCTGGGGGCTAGTGTTAGCCAGTTGTTAGAGGTGGTGCTCAACTGAGTAGAGGAGGTGATAAGGTGAGTAGAGGTGGCACTAATCAGTAGAGGGTGGCGCAATGATCGGTAGTTCACAGAGGGTAACCAGGTCCATTTTATGGTTTTCCTGGTAGGCTTGAGGTAGAGGCTTCGCACGCCTATTAAGGCAATGATCATGTCTGGAAAATGGCTACATTGTTTGATCCGGGTTTTATATTTTCCTACGGTTTGCTTATTTTTCATTGGGTTTAGGATCTTGTTTATGATGCTTGATTACCCTATCCATGTGTCTACTCATGTTGGGGATTCTGTGGTGGTGATAGAGTTGTTCGTGATTGTATTGTTGATTTCATGGGGTTTGATATCAGTAGACTTAGTGATCTAGGGCATGGTTGATTTTGATGTGATTCTAGGAATGATCCGGTTGTCCACTTACCATGCCATTCTATATTTTCATGCTAAGACAATCACTATATCGGGCCTAGGGTCATCTAGATTAGAGTTGAAAGAGACTTGTAGCCTTGCTCCTAAGAAACTCATCTCCTATATTCGTGCCTGTAAGTTGATAGAGTGGGGTTATTCAGCGTATTTGGCTCATATTTGGTACACTAGTTATGTGGGTCCTTCCATCGAGTCAGACCCGGTTATTTGTGAGTTTTTAGAGATTTTTCTTGCAGATCTGCCATACATACCGCTGGACCATGATATTGATTTCTATATAGATTTAGAGCCAGGGACTAGACACATATCTATTCCACCATATTGAATGGCACTTGCTGAGTTGAGAGAACTCAAGTGATGTTTTCCAAATTACTCCTCTGCAATCTAGATATAAAGTGGTCGATGTTAAAATATAGAACCCACCCAGGGTTGGGGTTAAATCCCATGAGGAATATGTGAGGGACCCTCGGTTAATGCTTTTAACTAATACTATTGGTTTGCTTCTTTCCTAAGGGGAAATTGTAAGAAGAAATAATGTAAAATAGTATATAGTAGCAATGAGTAGACTTGATTAAAATTGATTATATTCAATGAGTGAGTTGATTAGGATTGTGTTCCCTATGATTTACAACAAGAAAACTATACTAGTGATCTAATTCTTACCGTTTAGTATGCAATACCGGTAAGTTAGCTTCACCTAAATGGTTGGTACCCTAATTAGATGATTATCATCACGTAACTTGATCTGTATACGGGTTTTTACTTGATTAACCCTTACCTTTAATATCGGATTGGCTATTCCTTGATAAGGTCAATCTACTAGATGAGGGTTGATAACCTCAAAGCTCTGTTGTTGATCCCTTTCTCCATTCATTACCCTTGATGCTAGCAAGTGAGTAAGAATAAGACAAATTTGAACGTTCGAGACCATTAAGAAGCAATTAAAATGAGGGGAAGAACAATACATGAATAAAATCCCATTCAAGAATCACTAAGTATTTTTACTATATGTTAATTCATTATGGTTCCTTACAAAACCTAGTTAAGGGGTTTAGCTACACATGCTTGAAGAATTACAATTATAAGTGTATAAGAAATCATAATTCTAAACTTACAATAATTGTAGAAGAAACCACATATCTTGAATTAATCAGTAAGAATCTAAAATCAATAATAAAGTTGTTTGAATCTCAAAACTCAAGAACAAAATTATAGAATATTATTTCTTGAACCTTAATGTCAATCAACAACAATGAAAATATGGTAAAAAGTCATCATAATTCGTAACCTGCAAAAAAATCTACATAAATATTTATAGGCACAAAATAAATCCTTTCCTAATTAATCAGGGAAGTCAGGTTTGAAGTGACGACGACTCGTTAGGTGACCCTAATGAGTCATGAAGTCTAGTAACAATGCGGCTCAAGAAAAACTTCCTTCCGGACGACTGTAATGCTTCTGCTATAACAAGATGAATAGTTAAGTCTTACACTGCTTCTGAGTCCTAAATCTCCAGTGGTCTGAACTACACATTGTAACTGCTCATGACGATTCATTGAGTCTCATAACGACTCGTTTCCTTCCTCGTCACCACTCTCAATACATTAGCTTAAATTCTGATCTTCAACTGACGAGTGCTCTAGATGAGTTGTGGAGTCGTATGACGACTCATTGCTCCTCTAGTTATGACTCACATGACTTGTGGTATAATTCAACTTCCAAATACGATACACCATGACTCGACTAGACTTTAACGGAAATCATAGTGTCAACTCCATTGTTACCAGGTTTCAACCCAAGTTTTGTGCTTCAAGGCCATCTTCTCCTAACGGATCAGTGAACGAGTCATCAATGACATGACGACTCGTTACCTTGTTGGCACTCCGCATATAGCCCATTTTTGGCTCATTGTTCATTTCACTTTCTAAACCTATTTCCTTGCAACACATAATAAAAACACATTATATCATATAAACATACCAAGGTTTAGCATATTTTCTTAGTGTTAAGCATTGAATGTGTCATAAATCCATGGCACATCAACAGCCTAACTTAGAACTTTTGCATGTCCTTAGGCAAAAATAAAAAAAATTAAAACTACCCCGACGCTTCAACTAAAAGAAATCTAGGGAACCTATGGCAGTCACAAACTCATAGCATAATCAAATCAAACTTTCTAACCCCTCCTATATCATTAGAAACAAAATTATGGTGCCTATGCAAAGCTTTCTACCATGACATAAAGGAATCAAAAAATGGCATTACACTATCAACCTGCAACCATGCATAAAACTTATGACACTTACCTATACAATTAGTAAGCGATGTTGTTTCCCATATGCCCTCAATAAAAAGAAGTACCAATCACTCACAACTATAAATTATTATAATTTCAAACAGGGACTATGTCAAGTGCACTCAATCTCACAAAGAAGTTCATGCAGTGCGCATACAAAACCATGGGCTTGCCCTTATTTTCTATACGTCAGCAAGTCAGAAGGTTGACTTGTGATCACTATAGGACTTTCTGTGGCTTGTAATGTAGGTCAGAGGTAATGGCATGGTAGATATGGATATAATGACTCAACCCTCCTTGGTACTACACTAACTTGGGCTCCAATTAATCTCTTTTCTTCTTTCTCCTTTCTCCTTGTTTTCTTTATCTTTCAAGACTACGGGTGCGGGTTTTTCTTTTTCCACTTTCTCGCTTTTTTGAATTTTCTACCGATAAATACATTTTTTTATTTTTTTTCTATTTTTATATAATCACACCTGCCTTTCGTTTTCATTACTCAACCATTTTCCATCCTACTTTTCTTATTCACCCCTATAATAGCACCCTCAACTTTGAAAATTTTGGTTGAGTTGAGGTTCATAGTGTCCAAAGAGGGACCAGGGTGAAAATAGGTTCATTTTAATTAAAGATGAAAGAGAATTGGCTATAAACAACAAAAAAGGGTCAATTTAGGCTCCAAATCAGATCAAGGGATATTTATATCTGTCGACAGTCATTTAGGCTAAATCCTTGACTATTTTAAACAACGGTCTATGATCATTACCTATACAATCATGTTGCACTTTGGTACGACTAACTGGTAAGTTCTAGATGTACACACACCGTTGAACTAACACTCAAACACTTCACCACACAATGCACAGGACAACATCATCACTACCAATTGCTAGTTCATGCATAGTAACACAATGATTATCACATTTATAGTATTAATGCCATGAAAGGATCCACAAAGCTCATAATATATATACACAAAGACGCAAAATATGTTTAAAGAGGGGCATCATTTAATGAAGTTTTGCATGCAAAAATTTTCATTTTATTTAACTACCCTAAGTTCTCCTATTTCCTTTCAATTGACACAACAACACACACCAAATACATCAGTTCTACTAAATAAGGAACACCTGAGGGAAAAGATATTCGGCAAGAAAAACCCTTAGGTTATGCTCAATTAAAATTAGGTACCACCCCACCCCCATCAAAAGAATCATGGAGTCCTCGATGGCTATTAAAATTAAACATGGAATAGGGAACATACCTGAGCGACTCCAGGACACTGTGGGTCTAGTCAGTGGAGGTAGATGCAATTCCTTTTGCCTTAGGTCTCCCAGAAACTGATGAAACCGTGCATTCTTCGAACCAACAGAGCTCGTAACCTCTCTACAAGCTCTAGCAACATCAAACTCAACCCTCTCTCGAGCCTCATCTCTATACAGCTTCGCTGCTACCTCCATATCCGCCTCTTCTTCTCTCTTAGCAAATCACTAGTATCACCCCCACTCACCTCTTCTCGAGGCCTCTTTCCTTTCCCAATCCACAGGCTCCACGGTAATGAAATAAAAATCTAGAGGCATCTACTCCTCACTCTGATCCTCCACAACTAGGAGAACCGGTGGTGGTATAGGCGATACCTGCTGTGTTAATAGCTCTCGCAACTCGCCTCTCGAGAGCATCAACCTCAACATACCATCGCCAGCTCAAGCACCTGTAACTAAGCGAGGCGCTAATCCATCCGCCTCTCGAATGCGTCTAGTCATCCATGCCATGTCCTCAATAGGCCCTCCGACTCCTTGGTCACCCAGGGATTTTACTCCGCTCCTTTAGCATTTTCTACATGAAGTGCTATGTGCTTTTGTAGCTTTCATGTATTAGCCTGCCTAACCATGTTAGTAATGGACTTCTGTGAGATCGTGACTAGGGCCGGGTGAGTTTGATCGTGGGGTGATGCAACCCGGTCTAGTTGCTGGTCTTGTGGAGGACGATGTTGGGACCTCTAAGTTCAAGGGCATATCTATCGCAATGGTAGTATCAAGCCGACTACCAGCCTCATAGGTCGCCGAAGGCTCTATCTCGGAACTCAGTGAACCCTATAGTATCACTCATAGGAACCCTATAATGCCTCACCACAATTCAGCCCCTATGGCTATGGAAACCTGACTCTTTTCCTTGGAGATAGGATTTTTATCATCTCTGATTAACTCGATACCTGTAATTTTTAGCACCTCAACTTTCTGGTCTACCATGGGAAACTCAGGAACATGTGATTCCCTATAAAGCTGACCACCAGGCATACAGGAAGGGAATGTCATCCATCCACATGATGGCTCTCTCTTGAATCTCCTCAGCTATATACCTCAGGAAGTTAATTTCATATTCCTCCATAATGCTGGCTACCAAAGGTAGCTCGCTCCGGTGATACAATGTCATCATTGCTAGTTGGAACCAACCAGCACGTACCAATGACGACTCAAAGTTTTTCCCTGGAAGTTCACAGCGTGGACTTTGATCTGTTCCTTTGGTCCATTTAGCCACTCCATCGGGATGTATCACCGGTGGCTATGACCTCGGCGCCACTATGTGTCCTGCAGTTTTTTTTCCTCGTGACTCACCTTAATCTTAATCTTTTTCAGCTCACTTAGTTGTTAATTAAATTAGGCTGTGTTAGATGGAGGTTCAAACTATGGACCTTAACGCATGCATGAGATGGTTCTTTAGATGTGTTTACCGGTGTTTCTGACCATTACTGGGTCAATGCGAGTTGCTTCCTGGGGCTTGCCTCCCATGGCCTGATTTTTCAGGGTGGTTGCATATGCCGCATAGAACTCGTGGGATAAAGCTGGACTGTAACTGTCGAACGATTCACTCAACCAGCTGAACCTGTTCTGCTCAAATAATGCTTGAATCTCTAGGAGGTCTTTGATCACGGTAGTGACCAACCTCAACTCCTCATAGATACTCTTTCTTGAATGGCCCTCATCATTCGGAGCAATATCCTAATTATAAATCTCCCTCATGCCTAGGACACCCTACCCATTGAGAAGTCTCTATGGCTGCTCTACGTCAACAAAAGTGGGAGAGGTGTCTCTCAAGTTTTCATTCTTTATTTGCACCACTTTCTTGCTGAGCACCGGACTCACCCCCTCTAATTTGTTGGAGATGAGTCACTATCATTATCTCCGTCTTTGCTAGGAGGATCCCCGTCAACAGACGTGGAGATGCCGACCATGGCTGTCGGATTTATGGGCTATTTAGTCCTAACCCGGGCCGATCTCCATTCAAACTTCTCCTCCTCTATTTGATACTCTTAAATTGAGCCACTCGATTCCTCTGAGGCTGATGGTTCATCTACCAATCTACGAGTCGAGTGTTGTCCCTTTTCTGACCTCCGTTTCTTAGCCTTCTGCCTTTTGGAATTTCCTCTTGGTGCCATTGTACCTATGGGATAAGCATTAGTATCCGCTAAAATAGCAATTTAAAAGTGCACCGAACATCTCAGTTTCTAATGCAGAATGAGGGACTTAACGGGTAATCACCAATGGTAACAGCTTTTTAAGTCACCCATTGTGTGCACTGCAGAAATCTTAGATTATATCCAGTAGTCTTAACAAGTTGATTCTAACGAGTCACATTTTTTGGGGTAACGAATTTTCAAGTCACTGCTAGGTCATCTTTAGACTTCAGTCAATTCTACTCCTCACTCAGGACGAGTCAACTAATGAGTTGTTCTGTGAGACCATGACTCGTTAAGTAACTCATTCTCAAGAGTCCTTAGTTCCAATTCTTTTACATTAATGGTAACGAATCATAATGACTCGCCAGAAAGCGCACGAGTTGTTACATGAAGCTTCATCACTAGACAGGCCATGATCAATGGGTGTAATCAACCCAATCCCACCACTATTTAGAACCAAGAAGGCAAGTTTCCAGTAAGTAATTCCTCCAAAAAACAACTTAATTTATCCCTAAGTTGTCTTTTTAAGAAATTAATATCACTACAAATTCATCAAGTCATGTGCAAGTCGACTTAGTGTTTATTAAGGGAAAAAAATTCAAACGTTCATCAAACATTTTGCAAGAATAATTTAATGCGGGAAGCATTTCTACAATGAACTAACTCAGAAGATTATCAGATATTGTTAGATTAGAAATTGAATTCTTTTCCCGACTGCTAGTGGTGTGTGTGCTCGTGATTTTGTTCATGTATATGTATGAGGGTAATGAATTTTTTATGGTTTGAGAGTGAAGGGGTGGAGGTGTCACTGACTCAAACAGAGGCCCGAATCGCAACATGTGGGACAAGGAGCCTTTGGAGACTCCAAGTCGACCTATGGCATGAACATACATCTAACTCAATTACTAAAACTGAAGAATCAACATAATAATCATAGAGGAAGTCTAAAATAAACAAAACTTCAGAATACACAATCCGAAGTTGAATACATCTTTTTTTCTAAAAAGCCTTTAAACATGATGAGTTGATGGGACAAGACATCAACTAACTCAATAAAGCTTAAACTGAAAATACATAGAGGAAATCTTAATAAGTCTAGTCCTTGGGAGATGAGGACTCACCAACTAGCGAAAGATGCTAACTGTGATGACTGTCTATGAATGGGGATGAGTCTCGAGTGTCGGGTCCTCGTGGACGGCGAAATGATACATCATAGAGTATGCGGTCAGTAATGCAATGTACCGGTATGTAAGGTAAGTAAAACTGGCACAAATAAGTAAAATCATTTAAGATCATGCATTATGTAAACATAAACAATAAAAATTCGAGGGTATGTCTTGCATGTATTCTTGAAATCATGATTTCATCATAGCATAACATAACATCATAGCTGAATCGATTGACTCAAAGCTGAAATTTGATAGTCATGGAGTGAAATTGAACATTAAGTCAAACCTACTTTGAACATATATAGATGTAAGAATATCATAATGATGAACATGCATAAATCATCAGGAACAATGGGAGACTCGTCTTTTAATCCATATACCATGATAGAGCTTACATGGTCCAACTATCACACTCAAGTGGGTAGAGACGTCTGGAAGCCTTGCCAGTGGCTAGGACGATACCATGATATCGAGAATAAGCTCATGGCCTAATAGGGAAAGGGATAGCTCACAAGAGAGGTCACGAATTAATATATATATTTATAAACCTAAGTTGGAACATAGTTCTGAGGCATAGGGTGATCGACCCTTAGCCTACTCGGTGCTAGACACTATCCAAAACATGCATATTCTCCATCGCTTTTCAACGAAGATCAACATCGTCTATTGAAGAATCTCAATAATTAAATATATCTCAAATCTGAAAACATGCATATGAGAAGCTTTAGCTCAAAACATACAACAAGCTGAAAGATAATTGGGAGTCTTCGGGCCCAAAACCATGGGTGTTTAATCCGGAAAATCATAAATCATACTTGAACATGTGGGCATTGCCCAATACTTTAACATGCTTGAAAATAATAAATTCACATCGAAAACATGATTACAAACATGTGTAGCTTGAAAATATGCTTTTCATCATAATATCTCATCATAATCATACATTCATCATAAATCTCATCTTTCATGAATATTTCATCCATGGACTTTTAATTCATAAAATTGAACGATGACGAATTTAAAACATTGTAAAATTTTTCCATGCTTCATAATTCAATAAAGGAATATAGCTTAAATCATACCCATGTAGAGAATTAGGAATTTCATGCATTGAGTTAAAACCCCCATAGAATTTACATAGGAAAACTCATGATTTAGAGAGGGATTGGGTATGGGTGTTAAAGGATTCACCCATTCATAACCCTACAGACCTGATTGAAGCTAATTCTTACACTTGAATGCCAAAGTTAGAAGAAATTGAAGAGAACCTTTGAAGGATTTTCCTTGATCAGCTCTAGATTATCACTTTTGCATGCATGAATGAAAATGGCCTTAAAATGAACTTAACCTTCTTAAAAGACATCATTCAAACTTAAATGACGCACTTAGGCCTTAGGATCTTAGGAATTTTGGAAAAGCCCTTACTAAATTCGTAGAAAATAACTACCGGTCAGTCCCCACGAGGGACATCGTGACTTAATTAAAAGATGATTCGTCAAGTACACTGCTTATCAATTCATCTGGGCTCGTCATGGTTGACGTCACGATTCGTCACTGGTGACCATGACTCGTGGTCACCACTTGTCATGTACACTACCTGAATCTCAATTAAAATTTACCCTATTGGTCAAGCACCATTCCCTGCGACTGGTGGTCAATTACCGACTGTAGGATCCTTCCGTTATGCACACCGCCTTCTTCTTCACTCACCACTCACTTGATTTTGAATCTTGTAAAGAGTCATGGGGCCTGACCAAGACTCGTGTTCATGTCTGTGGGGGGTAAAATTTCAAAATTCCAAGCTCAACTCTTGTGCCTCACCACGAGTTACATCATGACTCGTGGGCTACTCTCAATGGTCACCTCACGACCTGTTCTGTACCTGATGCCAGGCTTTAAACTTCTCTCCATTTCAACTCCCGAGTCTGATCTTTGCCTCGAAGGTATAACAATATCTCCTCTGGGAAAATTTGTCCTCAAAATGTTGGAAAACATACGTAAAAGTTGTATGATCCGGGGCATATTTATATGCCCAAGTGATACTCAAATGCATCGGTTTTGCCTTGTCTATCCAACAATGTTAGTACATTCTCGTGTAAATTGTAGGGAAGTGTGACTTTATACTAACCAATATGATTAGCGTTGTTTTGGGTGTGAAAACATACTTTTTATGGAGCTAAGATGCATGTAGGGAGGAATCGGAGATGGACTCGGAACGAGCAAGAAGCAATTGGAGAAGCAAGAAATAAAGAGTTCAGCGATGGAGCCGTGACACACTGCCATCACGACGCATTCTGTCCGGGAGTAGACTTTGAAGAATTTCCAGAGAAGGTCTGCGATCGAGTCAAAGGGCACGTTGGAATTAATTTCGTAGATCTTGTGACATTCCAGCGTAGGTGCGTTAGTTTGCACTGTGCACGCTGGGCATGCTCTGCGCTGTATGCCGTGCCACGTTGGAGGCAATTGCCTGGACGGCTAAATTTCCGTGAGAGCATCCACGCAGACCGCGTGTCACAGCGGCAGTGCTCCGCGATGCACTCCGTGACACGTTGCTTGTTATTCCGGGAAAAATTCTCCCTAGTATAAATAGAACACTTAGGTTCATTTTTAATTATTCTGACTTGGTGGAGCAAGAATGTGGGTTACGGTGCAATGAGAGGATGAAAATTCTTAGGGTTTTCTATCCCTTTCTTCTTTCTTTCAATTGTTTGTATGATTAACACTCATTTAACGATGTTCAACTAATAAAATGAGTGGCTAATTCCATTTCTTGCTGAGGTTAGAACAATTGTATTGAAAATGTAATTAAGGATTATTTGGTTTTTTCATCTTTTCTTCTATGGTTGTTCTATTAATTCTTGTTCTTACTGCATTAATGTCTGGCCAATGTTAATGTAAACTAAAGTCTGGTTTCACCCGAGAGGGCACGAAACTGAAAGTTGTGAATTAATAATTAAATTGAATTATGAATTAAAAGTTGGGAAAATTGAGAATTGATTTACCTTTAGGATAGAAATATACCTGAAAGTCAGTATTAGTCAAGTGTGGAATCGGTTTTGTATGGCTAGAACATGAATTTCTTCTTATCACAGAAATGTAGGTGGAAGGTTCATGATTCTTAAGTTAAGCCAGCCACGAGAGTTTTAATCCATAGGCATAAGTTCCGACTAGCAACCGGAGAAAAGATAAACCATGTATGTTGATAATAATTTCTTTACATGTTCATTTAGCCCTTGGCATGCTTATATTCATAGTTCGTAATTTCACTTGTATATTTATTTTAGCTTAGCATAAAATTAGATAACAAAATATAAAACTTTTCTTTACACTTGTCTCGCATTTTAGAGTTATAAGGTAAATTGACACTTGAGGAGAGATTTTACCCCAGTCCAGTCCCTGGATCGATACTTGCTTTACTTAAGCCACTTACTACTTGTTCGACCACGTGCACTTGCGTGTAGTCATTCAGACACCTGAACAAGTTTTTTGGCGCCGCTGCCGGGACTGGCAATTGGTGAAATTTAATTTTTCTTAAAAGGTTAGTTTGCTATTTCTTTATTTTAGTGTTGACAACTTGTTCTTAGCCTGTATTTTGGCAAAGAGCAATGTATTCTGTTGAACACCGGCAAGAGACAAAAAAGATTTGGTGGATCCATCTTTAGGAGCCGGAAAGACAATTCAATCGCCAACGGAGAGAAGCTCAGAAAAGAAAACTGCACTTGCTCAGACAAACAATCATGGAGCAACCACAAAATCCACCACTTGTAGCCATGGTATATGCCCGAGGAAATGGCAGCTAAGCCGGTTCGTGATGTGGCAATCCCACATGCTAGTAATGTCACATCTAGCATTCGCAAACCTTAGCCAGGAGGGAGGTCTGAGCTAAACAGACCATGGTGCAATTACTACACAATAAGCGGGCGCTTCGATGTGTCCTCACGAGGATCCACAACAACATCTTCAAAATTTTTTGGAGATAAGGACACTTACATCCCCGCTGGAGTGTCAACAGACTATGTCAGGCTTACACTGTTCCAATTTTCACTTTTGGGAGAAATAAAAGGTGGTTGAAATGAGCCACCAAACTCTCTATAACCACATGGGATGATCTTGAAAGAAGTTCTGATCCGGTTCTTTCCTTCCGGTAAAACAGCAAGACTTAGAAGTCAAATCTGAAGTTTCAAACAACGAGAAGGAGAAAATCTGTATCAAGCTTGGGAGAGATTCAAATCAAGCTTGTTGCGGGACCTGCCCTCATCACCATCAATCCAATGATGTGTTGGTGCACACTTTTATAGAATGTTTGGAACCCCACACAAAATCTTGCTGGATTCGGCAGCTGGGGGACAAGCATTAGAAAAGACTTATTAGGAGTTGTATACTTTGCTTAATCATATTTCGCAGGAAACTGAGTGGAATGCGGACTTTTCAAGGGAGGAGCAAGGAAAGCAGCTGGAGTCTTGAAGTGGATGGGCTTAGATGAGCCATCGCTGCACAGATAGCTGCCTTGCAGAATCAACTAAACACGCACTTCAAGAACATGAGCTTGAGCCGCCTCCCTCAAGCCCCAAGAATGCAGTGCAAGAGATTTGGTGTGAAGTGTGCGGAAGCAATGAACACTAAGCTGAGGTTTGGAGCAAATCCTGGACTCGGTGAATCCTTGTCGGTAATGCACAAAGGAACAATCTCCAAGAGTATGGGAACAGCTACAATTCTAACTGGAGAAGTCACCCGAATTTCTCTTGGGGTAGCAACAACCACTGTGACGAGTTCGAGTCAGGTGAGAGGGAATCAAGGAGGGCCACGTAACTATCAGTCACAGTATAGAAACACCAATGCCCCTCCTCCACCACCATCACCTAGCGTTGAGGAGATGTTCAAGACGTTGATAGCTAACCAAGTTCACCTGCGCTGACTATGCTAAATTGCAGCCGAGGTTAAGAATAATCGTTTAGTTACTAAGGCGCTGGAGTATCAGCTTGGGCAGTTTGCTGGAGCCCAAAACACCAGGCCTAGATGCTGAGGACTTGCTCCAGCGACACAGACCCCAATCCCAAGCAGGTGAATGCAGTGACTATGAGGAGAGTGGTTTGCAGCTGAAGGAGGTGGAACTAAAGACCACCTCAATGTCGGGAGCAAAGAGAAACGGAGGGGAGCAAATGATGAGAGGGGGAAGAACAAGGATGCTGAACCAGAAAGACCTCCACCCCCGTTGCCTCAACGATTAAAGAAACACAAGGAGGGAGGCGAGCTCAAAAAAATTCATGGAGGTGCTTAAATGTGCATATATTAACTTACCCTCTTGTTGATGTTTTTATGTGTGAGTGCCTAAGTACGCAAAGTACATAAAGGACATCGTGGCGAACAAAAGCAGGCTTACAGAGTATGCCACGGTGGCTCTTACGGAGGAGTGCACTTCCCAGATACAAAACCGATTGCCTACAAAGCTCAAAGACTCGGGAGCTTCACAATTCAAATAATAATCTATGTGAGTATCCAGCTCGCGGATTATGTGACGGGGAGCCAGCATTGCCAACTTGATGCGGACCTCGGTATTCAAGAAGTTGGAGCTAGGGAGTCCTAGACCTACAACAGTGATCTTGCAGCTCGCGGATCGTTCCTTGGCAAGACCAGATGGTATTGTGGAGGACGTATTGCTGCAAGTATGCTCCATAATCTTCCGGCAGATTTTGTTGTGCTTGACTTCGAGCCAGATGCGAAAGTCCCATTTATTTTGGACGTCCCTTTTTGACAACTGGGAAAGCGCTAATAGATGGCTGCAGGGCAGCTAACTATGCGAGCACACGACAAGGTGGAGGTGTTCGATGTGTACAAGGCCACCAAGCTCCTGGTCAGTAAATGAGGAACTCTCGGTGATCAATGTGCTTGAGCAAGCTGAGGTTGCTTAGGGCTTTGAGTCTCGAGGTAATGGGAAACCCCGACAAGGGTAAGCTTGACAGGGTGAGGACGTGTTCGTAGAAAACGTCCGTCACCCCTAGGGGCGGAATGAGCTAAACGACGTCGAGCCGCGATGGTAAACTGTGTGCTGCACGGGAGGAAACCCGTGAATTTTTTTGTTTTTATGATTGTACAAGAAAAAAAAAAGAGAAAAAGAAAAAGAAAAAGAAATTTTTTTTATTTTTTTATGTATATGTGTAAATATAAAAAAAAGTATTGTGTTCTTCAAACCTTGGGATTCTAACGAATTTCTTGTTGTAAGATATAATTCAGGTTTATCGGAGAAAAAATGCAAAGGAGTGCAAAGGAGAAAACGAGGTAAGAAAAAATTTTAATGTGGCAAAACAGTGAGCTCGCATAGGATGGCTCCGTGTCACGGAGGTGATGCTCCGCGTTACCCTCCGTGACACGTTGAAGGCAAAACCTGGAATTTTACAAATTCCAGAATGCTCATACATGGCTCCGTGTCACGGAGGTGATGTCTGCTGCTCCCTCCGTGACACGTTGAGCGTTATTCGCCGGGTCATACTGGGTCACCGGGTAACCCGCGCGAAAATCCCACTTTTTAACCCCTGATTTCCTCACTTTCTCTCATTTTCATCCCTCCCAAAATTCCCTCTCCCCCAACATGCCACATGGACTAAGGTACAAAATTTCATCAAGTTTCTTTCGCTCATCGAATTAAGGCAATGCCTTCACTTCTATCTCAATTTTGGTCGAATTTGTTTCGATTTTTAGCATGAGAAGTGAGGAGACCTACCCTATGAAGAAATTGAGCTTAAATTCATTTAAGTGATTGTTGATTGATGTTCGTAATATCATTGTGATTGAAGGAACCGATAAAAACATGAGCTTGATCGAATTTTCGTAAAAATTTCCATAGCTAGGGTTGTGGGGTTGGAAATATGAAAAGGGAGAAAACTAGTTGGATTGCAAACTGTTGGGTTGAGTATGTTGGGTATATTGGTCGTGTTCTAAGTAGTATGCTAGAAGACCGATTTGATTTTCGGGAGTGCAATTAGAGTATGCAAGAAATGGGTAGATTACATAGGTTTGTGTAGATAAATAGTCTGCTTATTTATTCAGCTTTTTTCTTTGTCCATTGTTATGCTCTTTATGAAATTGTGATCGATGGTGATGTGGAATTAGTTGTGCGAAGTCCGAGCAGTACAACGGCGTTTTATACCGTCAGATTTGGCGGAATGCACAAGGCAAATATTGTTTGTGTTTTAGTTGTTTTAGTTTTGCTTTGTTTTGTAAATTAGAAATAAATATGTTCTTGCCGTAATACTGAAATTGTGGCTGAAGACTAAGTGTGGGGTGGCTGAGCCTAACCCAACCTTAGTCGAAGCTAATTTTTAAATTGACTGACATTGGGACTGTCTCTTTCTTTAACAAGAACACATGGCAAGCAGGAAAGACAGCACAGAAAGGGCGCATCTACATCGGGCCGAAGAAAGAGACTAAGACGGAACAAGAATTTCAGCTGTTCTGGTCCACGTGGCCCGCCAGCGCTGCCAATATGGAAACCCGCGATGGGTGACAGAGGAAGGGAAGAAGTGGTACACGGCTACAAAGGAGAACAAGTACTTCCTCGAGGAGCATATTGCAAGGGACCCATTGGCACAGGAGTTCCCCCGCATTGTACACCGGATTGACACCGCTGGTTGCGTCATTTTTGACGCGCCCAAGGAGTGCAATCTGCACTTGATTCGGGGCTATGCAAATTGGAACCCGACGCTCCATAGTCACACCATCAAGATAAGGGGCCAGATTGTCACACTTGAGCCTCACCACCTAATGTCATACTACGGGCGTAACACCGATGCCCACGTACTCCAGCAACTGAATATCACCCACCTATGCGGATATCAGACGCACATTGTGTTGGAGCACGGTCGACGGCACGCTGGAGCAGGCATAAGGAGCGGGGCTACCATCAGACATTGCCCTACTCATGCATGAACAAAGCCAGATCCGGCTGGAAAATTGTTTGCTCCTGTTTGATTCCGGGGTTGCACATGACGGATGTGACCTCGGGATCGCGTATGCCTGTGTATGCCCTGATGAAAGGGCTGGAGATAAAATGTAGGGGTGGTGACTATATCCGGCCATGTGAAGAGAGCCTCAAGTTGCATCAAGGGCATGTGTAATGGGTTTGGCGGGTTGCTGACCACGTTCCCGAGGGGCCCGGAGGTAGAGGAAGAGGCCCTAGATTATATCCCACGATGGAGAGGTGTGCCATAGATGTCACAAAGACTAAGGCACCTGGACACCACCACGGCCGTCACACTAGCCGAGCGACATGCTCGAGATGATCAAGATATGGCCCGCATGTTCGGGATGCAGATGTCTACCCGAGGATAGGCGGGAGACCGGCAACGGAGGATGAGCTGTGGCAGCTCGACCTAGATTACCCCTTAGGCGAAAACGCCAGGGCACTATGTCGCGTGGGCCCAGCTTTTGTGGAGCCCGGGGATGATGATGTCCCCACGGATGAGGAGACATCGCCGCGAGGAGTCCGACGTTGTGTCGGAGGAGTGACGATGGGGAGATCTGCATGGGAGACGAGGCAAGCAGCACTGATGAAGAAGTGGAATACTTGATTGATCAGGGAGTTTCACCACCCACCTTTGTGTTTTAGATTGTATGAACACTGGGACAGTGTTCGATTTAAGTGTGGGTGGGAGTAGTTAGGTGGGTGCTGGTTTTTGTCTTGTTTAGTTGATTTTCATGTTCTCGTTGTCGTATTTGAAAATATTGTGACCTTGTTTTTGTGTGTATGTTTTGTATTGTAAATATTTTTGGTGAATGTTGTTAGGGTGTGTGCTGTTGAATGCCGTTAGCCAGTGTGTGCTATTGGAATGCTGTTAGCCAAAGGTGTAAATAGTTTTGTCGAAATATCGATATTTTTAAAATTCTCAACTATTTTTATTGTTGGGTTTCGGAGTTTGCTTTCTTGTTCTTGCCGAGAAGAGTCCCATTGAACCGAAGTCGTAAATAGTGACCGTTCCCTATGATGGATGGATGACGACCGCCTTAAGGGAATGCAATGATAGGAGTAGTTTTTATTTTCAATTTTTGGTTTGTTTGGTTGTATCCCATGCATGTTGCTACTCTATGGCTAAGAAATCCTGGTTGCGTGTTGTACATAATGTTTATATTGCAAAGATGATTCATTTGAAAGCATGCAAATTTTTGTACATATGTGAGACACTTAGCCCTACGTATCACGATCTGTGTGATTGAGGCTTAATTTTGAATTCTTGTAATTAGCCGATTAAAGAGTCTGTGAATATGTCTTGAGTTGAGCATGTGCAATGAGTGTATAGTGAGGTTTGTTTATTCCATGTTATTGTGAAGGGTCTAGAACTTGCCTGGTGTGTATACGAAACGAAATGAAGGAAGTGTAGTGTGGGAAAGGATGTAGGCGTTTTTTATTCCAATCGTTTTTTTTATATATACCCACCTTGAAGATTAAATCCTAGTTAGCCATTGGAGCTGTTAGTTTATTTTTTCTCTTTTTGTCAGTCATGGTAAGTAGAAACTGCTTAACCCTTTCTTTTCATTGTCCGTAAACCTAATCCAAAGCTCTTAAGCGTCGAAGAAAAAATAATTTTCCTCACAAAGGTAAAGGAGTGAAATGATGAAAAGAAAGAAAAAGATTCAAAGGTGCACTTGCCAGGCGTAAAGAAAACAAAGTGCTTAACAAATCTTTGTTGTTTGGTCTGGTGTGGGGGTTGCGTAAAGGAGTTGAAAAAAATGTAATTAAGAAAGACTCCAAGGTTGGGAGGAGGAAGAAATAACTTATGGCCAGAATATGATGGGACGTATGGAAAAGCGCTTAAGGATGCTAGTTGTTATTATTGGTTAACCCATTATAAACTAGTTCCGTAGCTTACATTACAACCCGTTAAGTCCTACGTGATCTTAAATCATGCGTCCTTATATTATTGGAGTAATACACTAGAGGCAAGCTTATGGTTCATGACACAATGCATGTGAATTCGTTTGGGAGAGTGAGCGAAATTGTGTGTGTCTAGACCCTGACATGAATTGTTGTAGAATTCATGTGATTAAAACAGGGAAACTCCCCTTATGTGTGAGGGCACATGTTGGACGAAAGAATAAATTCGTGTCGGATATCTTAGTCAGCTAATGTGCATGAGTTTGCCGATATCGAGAGTCGAGTTGTGATGTCTAGGTGGTCTTGATATGTTTGATGGCAGTGTAATGATGATGCCAGGCATGTTTTCTTGATGATTTGTATGTAAATAATCAGTGTAACCGTAGCTCGGATTGTCGAGCCAAAGTAGCCATGATGGGATGTCAATTGCATGAGGTGTAGGAGTATTGTTCGAGGACGAACAAGATTCTAAGTGTGGGGTAGGTGATCTGGGGCATATTTATATGCCCAAGTGATACTCAAATGCATCGTTTTGCCTTGTTTATCCAATAATGTTTGTACATTCTCATGTAAATTGTAGGAAGTGTGAATTTATACTAACCAACATGATTAGCGTTGTTTTGCAGGAAAAACATACTTTTATGGAGCCAGATGTTGGGAGGAATCGGAGATGGACTCGGGAACGAGCAAGGAAGCAGCTGGAGAAGCAAGAAGCCGAAGAGGCTCCGCGATGGAGCCATGACACGCTGCCATCAGCGGACGGATCTGTCCGGGATATAATTTCAAGGAATTTCCGTGAGAAGGTCCGCGATCGAGCCGTGGCACGTTGGAATTAATTTCCTAGATCTTGACATTCCAGTGTAGGTGCGCGTTTGCACCATGGCACGCTGGGCATGCTCCGCGTTGCATGCCGTGCCATGTTGGAGGCAATTGCCTGGACGGCTAAATTTCCGTGAGAGTTATCTGCAGCTTTGCACCGTGTCACGGGAGGCGCGTTCGCGATGTACCCGTGACACGTTGCTTGTTATTAGGAAAAATTCTCCTAGTATAAATAGAACACTTAGGTTCATTTTTAATTATTCTGACTTGGTGGAGCAAGAAGTGAAGAAGCTATAGGCAGTTGAGAGGACGAAAATTCTAAGGTTCTTCTATCCCTTTCTTCTTTCTTTCAATTGTTTGTATGATTAACACTCATTTAACGATGTTCAATCCACAAATGAGTGGCTAATTCCATTTCTTGTTGAGGTTAGGAACAATTGTATTGAAATGTAATTGTTGATTATCTGGTTTTTTCATCTTTTCTTTCATGGTTGTTCTATTAATTCTGTTCTTACTGCATTAATGTCTGGCCAATGTTAATGTAAACTAAAAAGTCCAAGTTTCACCCGAGAGAAAACCAAACTGGAAAGTTGGTGGAATTAATAGGATATGATCTTTTCTTAGTTTGGGAAAAATTGAGAATTGATTTACCTTCAGGATAGAAATATACCTGAAAGTCATATTAGCCAAGTGTGGAATCGGTTTCGTATGGCTAGAACATGAATTTCTTCTTATCACAGAAATGTAGGTGGGAAGGTCTGTGGATTCTTAAGTTGGATTAAATACGAGAGTTTTAATCCATAGGCATAAGTCTGACTAGCAACCGGAGAAAAGATAAAACCATGTATGCTGATACCAATTTCTTTACATGTTCTATTTAGCCTCAGCATGCTTATATTCAGTTCAGACTCACTTTGTATATTTATTTTAGCTTAGCATAAAATTAGATAACAAAATAGCAAAACTTTTCTTTACACCGTTGTCTGCATTTAGAGTTACAGCAATTGACACTGGAGGAGATTTTACCCTGTAGTCCAGTCTCTGTGGGATCGATACTTCTGGCTTACTTAAGCCACTTACTACTTCTACTTGTTCGACCACATGCACTTGCGTGTAGTCATTCAGACACCCGAACAACAGAGAAATGCAATCGTCATATCAAATATTGATCATTTAAGCCGAAAACTAATGAAATGACTATATACATTCAAACTACATAGCTGAACTGAATTCATGAACCGTACATACATCCATATACATAAAAGAAATTTGGGTGCATGAACAGACCATGAAAACTGAATAGAGTTTTTAGGTCAAAACTGATACCTCAAGCTGCAACAAGGATGTTAGAGAATAAATGTGGGTATCTAGCCATCGTATCTGCTTCGGCTTCCCATGTAGCTCCCTCAATATGTTGATTCCTCCATAACACTTTGACTGAAGCTACTTCCTTGTTCCTTAGCCTTCGGACCTGACGATCCAGTATTTCTACTGGAACCTCCTCATAACTAAGGTTGTCTTTCAGACCAACACTGTCTACCGGGACAACTAAAGTTGGATCACCCAAACACTTCTTAAGAGTGATACATGGAATACAGGATGCACAGAAGCTAACTCTGAGGGAAACTCCAATTCGTATGCCACCTTACCGAGCCGTTTCACAATCCGGTAGGGGCCAAACTAACGGGGGCTGAGTTTTCCTTTCTTTCAAAACCGCATCACTCCCTTCATGGGAGATACCTTCATAAACACCCAATCATCCACCTCGAATTCTAATTCCCTCCTCCTCACATCGCATAAGACTTTTGGCGACTTTGAGCTATTTTCAACATGTCTCGTATGAGCTGAACTTTCTCCATAGCCTCATGGATTGAATCTGGCCCTATCAATGCCACTTCCTAACTTTGATCCAACCAATGGGCGACCTATATCTCCGCCCATAGAGAGCCTCAAACAGAGCCATCTGAGTACTGGAATGGTAGATGTTATTGTATGAAAACTTGATAAGAGGAAAATGATCAACCCAACTACCTTTGAAGTCAATCACACATGATCTCAACATATCTTCGAGAGTTTGAATTTTCTGCTCTTCTTGACCATCCATTTGTGATGAAATATTGTGCTGAGCTTAACCTGAGTACCTAGTCCTGCTTGAAATGACTTCCAAAACTGAGAGGTAAATTGGGGACCTCTATCTGATATGATAGAAAGGGCACTCCATGCAATCAAACTAGCTCCCGGATATATATTTTGGCATAGTCCTCCGCTGAATCCATGGTTTTGACCGATAGAAAATAAGTGGCCTTGGTCAAACTGTTTGCAACAACCCAAATGGAGTCATATTATCGACGAGTACGGGGTAAACCTGTGATGAAGTCCATATTGATTTCTTTCCACTTCCAAGTAGGAATATTGATATCCTGAAGCACACCTCCGTTCTCTTATTCTCGACCTTCACTTGCTGATAGTTTGGACTCTTAGCTACAAATTCTGCTATGTCCTTCTTCATGTCATTCCACCAATAGACTTCCCGTATGTCACAAATACATCTTGGTGGCACCTGGACGGATTGAATACCTTGATCCATGAGCCTCGTGCAACAACTGATTCCTCAAATCATGAACATCCGTAACACATAAGAGACTCTGGAACTGAAGCACACCATCTACCCCTTTGGAGAAGACCTCTACTTTCTGATTCTAAATGGCTCCCTTTAACTTTACCAAAATCGGGTCCTCTTCTTGCCTAGCTTTTACATCAGTCACCAATGACGATTCTGATCCATTCTGAACAATAACACCACCATCGGTCGAGTCAACCAACCAAACTCCGAACCTTGCAAGTCGATGCACATCTTTCACTAGCTCCTTTGTCCCCTCATCCACATGAGACACACTCTCCGTTGAGAGTCTACTAAGTGCATCTGCTACTATATTGGCCTTACTCGGATGGTAAAGCACACTCATATTATAATCCTTGAGTAGCTCCAACCACCTCCTTTGCCGAAGGTTGAGATCCTTTTGGGTAAACACATATTGTAAGCTCTTATGATCCGTAAACACATCCACATGAACCCCGTACAGATAATTCCACCATATCTTCAATGCGAATACCACCATGGACAGTTCAAGATAATGGGTCGGGTAATTCTTCTCATGAACTTTTAGCTGTTTGGAGGCATAGGCTATAACTTTCTCGTGATGAATCAATACACACCCAAGTCCTATCCTTGAAGCATCACAATACACCACAAACCCATCGGTACCCTCGGTAGGGTTAATACTGGTGCTGAAGTAAGTCAAGCCTTCAACTCCTGGAAGCTCTTCTCACAAGCCTCTGACAATTGAAATTTCACCTTCTTCTGGGTCAATTTGGTCCAAGGTGTTGCAATAGATGAGAAACCTTCAACAAATCTTCGATAGTAGCCGGCTAAACCCAAGAAACTGTGAATATCCGAAGGATTCACCAGTCTAGGACATTTCTTCACCACTTCTATTTTCTAAGAGTCAACCATTATGCCTTCACTTGATAGCACATGGCCCAAAAACACCACTGAGTTCAACCAAAACTCACATTTGCTGAATTTGGAATATAATTTTGATCCTTGAGAATCTGAAGCACTATTCTCCAATGAGCGGCATGCTCCTCCTTGCTTCGAGAGTATATCAAGATGTCATCAATAAACACAATTACGAACATATCAAGTAATGGCTTGACCACCCTATTCATCAAGTCCATAAAATCTGCAGGAGCATTCGTTAGTCCAAAAGACATAACAACAAACTCATAATGACAATATGGCATCCTGAAGGCTGTCTTCGGGATGTCGCTCTCCTGAACTCTAAGCTGATGGTACCCGGATCTAAGATCTATCTTCGAGAAACACTTGGCACCCTGAAGCTAGTCAAATAAATCATCAATCCTTTGGTAGAGGATACCTATTGTTGATGGTGACTTCGTTCAATTGTCGATAATCAATACACATGCAAATGGAACCATCTTTCTTCTGAACAAAAAGAATTGGTGCACCCCATGGGGACTTGCTCGATCTAATGAAACCCTTATCTAATAGGTCCTTCAACTATTCCTTCAACTCCTTTAGCTTGGTCGGAGCCATTTTGTAGGTAGGAATAGATATAGGCTACGTGTTAGAAATAAGATCAATACCAAAATCTATCTCCCGCTCGAGAGGGATTCTCGGTAGATCATTTGGGAAGACTTTTGGATACACACATACTATTGGGACAGACTGGATAGTCGGGGTCTTGGACGTCGCATCCTTAACCCTAACTAGGTGGTACACACAACCTTTATAAATCATCTTCTTGGCCTTAAGGTAAGAAATGAAACGACCTATAGGCACAGCTGAACTACACTTCCATTCTAAGACTGGCTCACCCAAAAACTTGAACGCTACTACCCAAGTTCTACAATTAACTGAGCAATAACATGCAAATAGATAATCCATGCTGAGGATAACATCGAAATTGGTCATGGCTAACTCTATCAAATCTGCTTAGGTGACTTTCTGAAGGACTAAGACCGGGCAACCTCTACACACCTGTCTAGCTACAACTGAATCACCTACTAAAGGAGAGACTAAGAAGAGTTCTGACAAAACTTCAGAACTGGCTTCGAAGCTACTATCCACATAAGGTGTCACAAAAGAAAAGGTAGCCCCCAGATCTAACAAAGCATATACATCAAGATGGACAACTCATAACATACCAGTGACTACATCCAGGGAGACCTCTTGTGCCTGGCGGGATGCTAAGGCATAGATTTTGTTTTAGGGTTGACCGCCACCTATGCTGGTAGATGCTCCTTGATGTGCTAAGCGTGTGGGAGGGGTAATTGAACTAGAAGCTGGGCCTCAGCCCCCATCATGATCCTGCCTTGCTGTTGAGAAATCTCTGAGCATGTGTCCGGGATTTCCACACCCGAAACAAGAACCTGTACCTACTAAGCACTGGCCCGTGTGCCCCCGAACACATCTACGGTAATCTAGGATACTAGAATCTGGGGGTCTACTACTTTGACCCCTCGAGCCTGATGTTTTCCCTCTCTAATCATGCCTAGGCCTGGATGGCACACTCAATGCTAAATATGCTGGGGCTAAAGATCCCTGGTGGGTATGCTGTCGGTGCCTACCACCTGACCTTGACTGACAAAATCCATAACTATCAATCCTAGCCCTCTTGGCCTCTCTCTCCCTCATATGTGTTGCCTCCATCTGTTGGGCGTATAGGACAATCTGAGGGAAATCCATATCCTAGTGGAGCATGGAGGCTCTACAATCCTTTTCCAAATAGCCCGCCATGAACAAACTTACTTACCCGCTCCCTCTGATCGGCCACTAACTCTGGGGCGTACTTCGATAGGTGAGTGAACTCAAGGGCATACTCTTGCACTGCCATTCTCCCTTGCTTAAGATTCACGAACTCAGTTTCCTTCAGCTCCATCATCTCACGAGGGAGGAACCGATCTAAGAATACAACATGTAACTCCTCCCAGGTGATAGGGCCCGCCCCGACTGCACTACTATCTCTCCACTGAAGAAACCAAATGTGTGCAACCCCTTTCAGCTAAAATAAGGCCAACTAGGCACACTCAAATCGATTCACCCCCATTACTTGGGTGATCTTCACAATCTCACCTATGAACTCATGCAGGTCCTTTACTACTTTTGACCTGAGGAACCTTGGCGGGTTCATCCTTAAGAAATCCCTAACTCGAGCCACCGCTGCATTGTCATTTTGCGGGACATGCGCAAATTTCTGCTGATTTACCTGAGCGGTCAAGGCCTGTATGAGCAACTGAATAGTTGCCCGAAACTCAACATGGGAAACCAGCTCTGGCGCTGTGTGGTACTGAACCGGTGGGGCCTGCTGGTGCCCGTTTATGTTGCCATCCTCATGGCTGTCTCCATTTCTATTCCTCCTACCATTTACTCTTTGGGGAGCCATGATTCTGCATTCGCGAATAGCATGAATTAGACGGATAGGGAGACATTTCATTGCACGACATAGATTATGAAAGAAGGGAACGTTTCCTAAATGTTTCATAGCCTCTTCAGCATACGTGTGGCACGCTTCACACCCATGAAAAAGACTCTACTCAACATGATTTTCAGACACCCTAGGACACTTCAAACTTATCATTCTGATACCAAGTTTGTCACGACCTGAACAGAGGCCTGGATCGCAATATGGGCCAAGGAGCCCCGGGAGACTCCAAGTCGACCCATGGTATAAACATACATCTAACTCAATTACTAAACTGAAAAAACAATATGATAATCTTAGCGGAAGTCTAAGATAAAAAAATATTAGAATACACAATCTGAAGCTGAATACATCCTTTTGTCTGAAAAGCCTCTAAATATGAAGAGTAGATGTGATAAGACCCCAACTAACTCAATAAAGCTGAAACTAAAAATACATAGAGGAAATCTGAATAAGTCTAGTCCTTGGGAGATGAGGACTCCCCAACTAGCGTAAGATGCTACCTCTGATGACTGGCTATGAACGGGGCTAAGTCTGAGTGTCGGCTCCTGTATCATTAAATGATACAACATAGAGTATGCGGTCAATACGTGGAATGTATCGAGTATGTACAGTAAGTAAAACTGCACAAATAAGTAAAATAATTTAAGATCATGCATAACGTAAAACATAAACAATAAGGAATCTGAGGGTAGGGCTTGCATGCATTCTTTCTGGAATCATGATTTCATCATAACATAACATAACATCATAGTTGAGTCGATTGACTCAAAGCTGAAATCTGATTGTCATGAGTAAAACTGAACATTGAGTCGAACCTACTTTAGAACATATATAGATATATGAATCTCATAAATGATGAACATGCATAACTAAAATCATGAGAAACAATGAGAGACTCATCTTTTAATCGATATACCACGATAGACCTTATGAGGTCCCAAAGATCACGCTCATGTGGGTAGAGCCGTCCAAAGCCTTGCCAGGGCAAGGGACGATACCATGATATCGATATCAAGCTCATGGCTGAATGGGGCAGGGGATAGCTCAAAAGGGAGGTCCCGAAACAATATATATATTTATAAACCTATGTTGGCGCGTAGTTTTGAGTCATAGGGTGATAAACCCTTAGCCTACTCGGTGCTAGACACTACTCCCAAAAACATGCATATGCTCTCCATCGTTTTCCAACGAAGCTCAACATTGTCTATTGACAAAGCTCAATAATCAAATATATCTCAAATCTGTAATCATGTATATGAGAAGCTTTAGCTCAAAACATACCCACAAGCTGAAAGATAATTGGGAGTCTTCACTGCAAAACCATGTGGTAAGCTTATTTTAGGAAATCATAAACAATACTTGAACATGTGGCCATTTCCCAATACTTTAACATGCTTGAAAATACTCAATTCACATCGAAAACATTATTATAAACATGGGTAGCTTGATTAATGAAAACAAATCAATTTAAGCCTTTTTCTTGTGGGTCGGGTTGGGTGAGTCTAGCCTTAACATATGGACTACGACCCCCGTAACGAGTCATGTTCTATTGTCACGACCCGTTGTGAAGCTCATTATGTGCTGTGATAACAAATAACTTACCTGGGACCAAACGACTTAGGCAACAACTCGTGATGTGACCCAATGAGTCGTGTCTTGAGTCGTTGGCCCTATACCCTCAGTGAATTTTCAACTGTATAAGGATGAGGCACTTAACAACTCATTGAGTGTCACCAAGATTCATTAAGTCACCCGTCACTTACTCTTCAGAGCTTAATATTTTTTGCTTCAGTGGCCATGACTGGTAACGACTAGTCGTTATGTCTGGTAATGACTCGTTCTGTGCTTTTTGGCACCAGAATCTAATGTTCAAAACTATTGTTCCAACTCCATATTACCCATCTTATTCACCTGCACATCTAAACAGATGTGAACACTATATAGGTATTACAATTACAACTCGGGTTGCCTCCCAAGAAGTGCCTGATTTAACATCGCGACACGATATAGGTATCTTGATTACAGAAACTTCACCAAGATTCCTCAATGGGTTGCCTCCCATGCAGCACCTGATTTAACATCACGACGCAACGCAAGTCCCTAGGTTACACATATTTCACCCAGAGCCCAAAGGTCCACCAGTTTGATTCTTTGCTTTTCCCTAAATATGCTTTCACCCGCTGGCCATTCACCTTAAACCTTTTTCCTTCATGATTTTCCAACTTAATCGCACCATATGAGAATACTTTAACCACTCATAAATGTCCTAACCATTTAAACTTCCACTTGCTAGGAAACAATCGAAGCCTAGAATTGAATAGCAAAACCATATCTCCAGGGTTGAGTACTCTTTGCTCAATTTTACGGTCATGCTGTATCTTCATTCTCATTTTTTAGATTTCTGAACTTTCATAGACCTTCAAATGAAATTCATCTAACTCAATCAACTTATCAAGCCTCAAGTTTGCAGCATCACTCCAATACAGATTCAGCCTCTTGAGCGCCCACATGGCTTTGTGCTTAAGCTCGACTCGAAGATGACATGATGTACCATACACAAGCTGCTAAGAAGACAACCTATAGGGGTCTTTAATGCGTCCGATAAGCCCATAACGCATCATCCATCTTCCTAGAACAATCTGTCCTATTAACATTTACAATCTTTGCTAACATGGTCTTTATCTCTTGATTGGAGACCTCAACCTACCCACTAGATTGTGGGTGATAAGGTGTTGCCACCCTATGCTTCACCCCATATTTTTCCAACAAGGTCTAAAACAACTGATTGCAAAAATGCGAACCCCCATCACTAATGATTGCTCTAGGAGTCCCGAATCTGGAGAAAATATTCCACTTCAAGAATGATATGATACTCTTACCTTCATTGTTTGAAAGTGCAACTGCCTCCACCCACTTAGAAACATAGTCCACATCTATAAGTATGTACTTCATCCCATTTGAACTCACAAACGGGCCCATAAAGTCAATGTCCACACATCAAATAGCTCAATCACAAGGATGAGAGTAAGAGGGAGCTCATGCCTTTGGCATGCATCACATGCTTTTGCAAAATCATGTGCATCTTGGTGAATAGTTGGCCAATAGTACCCACATTGCTAAATTTTGTGTGCTGTGCGAATCCCGCTGTGATGATTCCCAATAGGGGATGAGTGGCAAACCTCCAATATGCTCAACATCTCAGTCTCGGGTATATATTTCTGAATTACCCAATCAGCATATATGTGGAATAAGTAAGGATCATCCTAGAAAAAATTTCGTACATCAGACATGAATTTCTTTCTCTAGAGAAAAGATAAATCTTTCGATATAACATCACTCACCAAATAATTAGCAAAGTCTTCAAACCATGGAACGAGATCTTGGGAAGCAGCCTAAACCATCTCATAGGGAAATGTTTCATCTATATCAAGCTCATCTCTAAGTGCTCCATCTGCCTCTAATATCGATAAGTGATCCTCCACCTAATTTTCGTTCTCCTTTCGGTCATTAACCTCAAACCCGAACTCTTGTAGAAATAAAATCCATATAATCAACTGTGGCTTGGCATCCTTCTTTGCCATCAAATAACAAAGAGCTGCATGGCCTGTATGAACTATCACCTTAGTTCTAAGCAAGTATGCCCGAAACTTCTCAAATGCAAATACCACAGCCAACAACTCTTACTCCATCACAATGTAATTTTTCTGAGCTGCATTAAGCGCCTTGCTAGCATAATAAATCAGATGGAAAATCTTCTCATGCCTTTGGACAAAAATAGCACCCATGGCACTCTGCTAGCATCGCACATCACCTCAAATGGTAAGGACCAATCAGGTGCCACTATGATTGGGGCAGTAGTCAATCTCTCCTTCAAGCATTTAAAAGCATTCAAGAAAGCATCATCAAATACAAACTTCACCTCTTTCTCAAATAGCTTGCACAAGGGATGTGCAAGCTTTGAGAAGCCCTTGATGAGTCTCCAATAGAATCCTGCATGACCCAAAAAGCTTCGAACACCCTTCACAGAAATCAGAGGTGGTAAACTAGCAATCACATCAATCTTCGCTCTGTCTAGCTCAATGCCTTTACTTGAAATCCTAGGGCCGAGCACTATACCTTCTTCGACCATGAAATGACACTTTTCTCAATTAAGCACCAAGTTGGTCTCTTCACCCCTCTGCAACACCTTGCTCAAGTGATCCAAGCAATCATCAAAAAAGTCACCCACCACTGAAAATCATCCATAAAGACTTCGATGGTGTCCTCCACCATGTAAGAAAATATAAACATCATACAACGCTGAAAAGTGGCGGGTGCATTACGTAACCCGAACGACATCCTCTTGAAAGAGAACATCCCATAAAGGCAGGTGAAAGTGGTTTTCTCTTTGTCTTCAAGGGCTATTGAGATCTGATTGTACCCTGAAAAACCATCAAGAAAGCAATACCACCCCTACCTGCAAGTCGGTCCAGCATATGATCCATGAATGGCATCAGAAAATGGCCTTTCTGTATCTAATGGTTTAATTAACAATAGTCCATTCATACTCTCCAACCTATGATTGGCCTCAGTGGAATAAGGTAATTATTTGCATTTGAAACCATAGTGATTGTACCCTTCTTTGGCACACACTGGACTAGACTCACCCATTTGCTGTCTGCAATAAGGTAAACCACACCTGCATCAACCACTTAATAATCTCCTTCTTTACCACCTCTTGCATAGGTTAATTCAACCTACGATGATGTCCAATACTCAAAATACAGTCTAGCTCAAGCTAAAACTTATGCGTGCAAATACCTGGTGGGATCCCAATAATGTCCGCTATAGTCCATCCAATGGCCTTCTTATATCTCTTCAGAATGGAGATCAAAGCCTCCACTTTCCATTCCACCAAGTCTGCTGCTACAATGACCAGTAATATGTTTCCGATCCCTAGAAATACATATAGTAAGTGAGATGAAAGCGCCTTGAGCTCTAATACTGGAGGCTCCTCAACAGATGGCTTGGCCAGTAGGGTCATATGATTTTTCAGATCAAGATCAATCTTTTTTGGGGCATAAGTGTATGACCCCATACCACCAAGTAAATTAAATATCTCTTCACCCTCGTTATTGTCATTGTGTTTTTTTAGATGTGAGTAAGTGTTGTTGAGAGTTAGATATGGGTGTGTGTTTTGAGGCAATGGGGAAGACAACCATCGGCTACTCGTTGATCAAGTCCAGTGAAATGCTGATGAAACAACGGTTCGAGCAAAAATTTTGCTTCAAGCCTCTACCTTGTCTTCGTGCTGCATCGACTCTTCACGGATCACGGCTGGAGGCTCGTCGATAAGTCGCTGATTAAAAGTTCAGGTGCTTGGATTCTGCCAAGCGCCGGAGGTTCACCGGCGGTTCGCGGATCACTTCCTGTGGCTCACCGGAGTTTCGACGGTGCTGCTAGCTTCTTCATGATGATCCTTTCTCTTGTTTCCCATCAAATCCTTAAAGTAGTTGTTCTCTATTTATTTTATTATTAGAAACATACAAAAAGAAACAATGTGTATGACACTAAAATCATTTTTGTAGAAAATGTCTTCATCTACGGATCCAAGCAAAGGAAAGGTCATCGCCACTTCAAGGACAAAGGGCAAAGGAAAATCCAAAGCTACCTAAGCCCCCACCAACAATAGAGAGGCGATAATCTTCTGTGTGCCCAACATGAAGGGGTACTATGCTATTTGTGAAGGAAGCTCCATCATTGTGGAGAAACTCTTTGATTTAGCAGGGCTTAGGGGTGACTTCCGCAACATCACTGCCCAATTCACTTATTGCCAGTGGCATGTCTTTGTCAACCCTCTTCTAGATTTTTACAGGAGCCTGGTCCCGAAATTCTATGCTTCTTATCAGGCCAGGTACAAGAGTATAAAACACAGAGGAAAAGTTGAGGACTTTCCATGCCTACCCTCAGTGTTAGTGAAAGGTGTTGAGGTTGATATCACCCAAGAAGCCATAAAGTCGCTATTTTGGGAGGACGAACTTGATAAGGGCATGGAATATTTAGTCCACCTCACCAATAAAGAGGACTCATTCAATGTCATTGCTCCAGTAGTTGCCACCGGCACACCTCTATAGACATCTATGGTTGGTGAAATATCTCGCCAGGACTTACGGTTCGAAGACAAGTTGTGGCTTGACTTCATTTATGGTCGAATCATGACCTCCAAGAATGAACAGCGGGTGAATTTGGAAGTCGCCATCCTTATTATTATTGTTCGGGTCATTTTGGATGACTACACGCAAGTGCACGTGGTCGGACAAGTAGTAAAATGGCTCAAGTAAGCCAAGTATCGATCCCACAGGGACTGGACCAAGGTAACAATCTAATCAAGTGTCAATAAACTTTAACTCTAAATATGCAGACAACAGTGTAAAGAAGATTTTGGGATTTTGTTTCCTAATTTATACTAAATCTAAAACGAATATACAAATTGAGTCTGAACTATAGTTATGAGC
>JACEIK010000034.1:573941-589213 GCA_018107945.1 Datura stramonium | reverse complement strand
ATGGGTCCAGTCCCTGTGGGTTCGACATTCCGGTTCTTAAAAAGAGCCACTATATTACTTGCACGACCCGTACACTTGCGGACGCGCTCGATGTGAAAAAAACCCGAAAAATGCCCCTTTAGCTTTTATGGATCTAATGAACAAGGAGCTCAAGGCATATTTAGACATGTTTGTGATTGTGTTCATTGATGACATCCTTATATACTCTCGGAGCGAGGAGGAGCATGCCGCTCACTTGAGAATAGTGGTTCAAACCCTCAAGGACCAGCAGTTGTATGCAAAGTTTAGCAAATGCGAGTTTTGGTTGGATTATATGGTATTTCTAGGCCATATGGTGTCAAGCGAGGGTATAAAAGTAGATTCTCAAAAGATCGAGGTCGTAAAGAATTGGCCCAGACCTGTGAACCCATCCGATATCAGGAGCTTTTTGGGCCTAGCGGGTTACTATCGAAGATTTCTGGAAGGTTTTTCATCTATTTTCGCACCATTGACTAAGTTGAATCAGAAGAAGGTGAAGTTTCAATGGTCGGAGGATTGTGAGAAATGCTTCCAAGAGTTGAAGACCCGACTCACTTCAGCACTAGTGTTGACTCTACCCGAGGGTATGGATGACTTTGTAGTGTATTGTGATGTTTTGCGAGTTGGACTTGGGTGTGTGTTGATGCAACATGGGAAAGTGATAGCATATTCCTCGATACAATTGAATGTTCATGAAAAGAACTACCCGACCCATGATCTTGAATTGGCTGCAGTGGTGTTTGCATTGAAGATATGGTGGCATTACTTGTAAGGGGTCCACGTGGATGTATTCACGGATCACAAGAGCTTGAAATATGTATTCACGCAGAAAGACCTCAATCTTCAGCAAAGAAGGTGGTTGGAGCTACTTATGGAGTATGATATGAGTGTTCTTTACCACCCGAGCAACGCTAATGTGGTAGCGGACGCACTTAGTAGACTCTCTATGGAGAGTGTGTCCCATGTGGAAGAGGGAAAGAAAGAGTTGGTAAAATATGTCCATCGACTTGCGAGGTTGTGAGTTAGATTGGTTGACTCAACCGATGGTGGTGTTGTTGTGCAAAACGGATCAGAATCGTCACTGGTGATGAATGTGAAGGCAAGACAAGATGAGAATCCGATTTTAATAAAGCTGAAGAAAGTCGATCGAAGTCAAAAGGTGGAAGTCTTCTCCCAAGGGGGAGATGGTGTACTACGGTACCAGGGTCGTCTATGTGTTCCAGATGTTGATAATTTGAGGGACTGGATATTTCATGAGGCACATGGATCCAGGTATTCTATCCATCCGGGTTCCACCAAGATGTATCATGACTTTCGGGAAATATATTGGTGGAAAGGAATGAAGAAGGGTATTGCAGAATTTGTAGCTAAGTACCCAAACTGTCAGCAAGTGAAAGTTGAGCATCAAAGGCCGGGAGGTGTACTTCAGGATATCAGCATTCCCACTTGGAAGTGGGAAGAGATTAATTTGGATTTCATTACAGGCCTACCTCGTACTCGCCGACACTATGATTCCATTTGGGTGGTGGTCGACAGGTTGACCAAGGCTGTACACTTTCTACCAGTCAAAACCATGGATTCAGCGGATGATTATGCCAAATTGTATATTCGGGAGTTGGTTCGACTTCATAGAGTGCACTTGTCTATTATCTCAGACCGAGGCACTCAATTTACCTCTCGGTTTTGGCAGTCTTTCAAAAAAGGGCTCGGGACTCAAGTTAAACTCAGCACAATATTTCATCCGCAAATGGATGGTTAGGCGGAGCGGACAATTCAAACTCTCGTGGATGCTTAGAGCTTGTGTGATGGAATTCAAAGGTAGTTGGGATGATCACTTGCCCTTGATCTAGTTTGCTTACAATAACAGCTATCACTCTAGTATCCAAATGGCACCATTCGAGGCTCTTTACGGGCGGAGGTGTAGGTCACCCATCGTATGGTTTTAGGTTGGTGAGGCAGCAATGAGAGGACCTGATTCAGTTCATGAGGCTACAGTGAAGGTTCAGTTTATAAGGGACAGGCTGAAAACTACTCAGAGTCGTCAAAAGTCATACACAAATGTGAGAAGAAGAGATTTGGAGTTTGAGGTTGATGATTGGGTATTTCTAAGGATATCTCCCATGAAGGGAGTCATGCGGTTCGGAAAGAATGGAAAACTCAGTCCCTGCTATGTTGGTCCCTACCGGGTTATGAGAAGAGTTGGTAAGGTAGCGTATGAGTTGGAATTACCAAAAGAGTTATCTTCAGTACATCCCGTGTTTCATGTGTTGCTCTTGAAAATGTGCTTGGGTGATCCAGCTTTAGTAGTCCCGGTGGAAAGTGGTGGTATGGGAGATAGCCTCTGTTATGAGAAAATTCCAGTTGCAATCTTGGATCATCAGGTACAGAGGCTGAGGAACAGAGAAGTAGCTTCGGTGAAGGTGTTGTGGAGAAACCAACATGTTGAGGGAGCTACATGGGAAGCCAAAGCAGCTATGATGGATAAATACTCCAACCTATTCCCTACCAGCTCAGTTTCAGTTAGAGATATCAGTTTTTTCCCTAATTATCTAATCATTTTCCATTTTCAGTTCATGTGCGCAAGTTTGAATCATGTCATGATAAATGTATGTGATGTCTGAATTCATTTCAGATATGTAGTTCTTTTCGGAGGTAGTCATTCCATCAGTTTTCGATTTTAATAATCAGTATTTGCATATGATGATTGCATGTTTCTGCATTTTATGTGTGTTTCTAACATTCGAGGATGAATGTTCCCAAGGGGGAGAGATTCTTATACCCCAGAAGCTCAAAGATCGGGCCCAGGAGTTGAAACGGGAAAATTGTAAAATTAATGTTGCAAGCACAGGAAGAGTCGTCAAGTGGCTCGTGGGTAGGCCTGGGGGAAGTGAAGAATTGAGGTCCCCATGAGTGAGGGAACGACTCCTGGTCAGCTACCACGAGTCATCATATCAATCGTGAGGTGGAGTTGGAATTTTCTAGGAGGATTGTCCAGTGTACCTAACGGATGGGACCCCATGAGTTGTGGTTAGTCCCAACGACTCATGAGGTAAGTCATGATCAAGAAAAGTGGATTTTCATTAATGTTAAGGCAGTGTACTTAACGGGAGGTGACCACGAGTCATGGTCACAGGGGAGGATTCGTTAAGCCATCCGTTACAAGCCCCAGCAGACCTGTTATTCAGTGTACTTGACGAGCGACTCGACGAGTCATTGACGTCCTGACGAGTCGTCAGGTCACCAGTTAGGGTAATCTGGCAGTTATTTTCTGCTAATTAGTAAGGGCCTTCTCATAATTTTCTAAGTTCCTAAGACATACTACGTCGTTTAAGGCCCCATTTTAGTGGGCTTTAAGCTGGGGAAAACCTAGTCTAGGCTATTCTTCCCATGCATGCAAGTTTGAAGGTTTGAAGAGGAGATTTCAAGGCACAATCTCAAGGTTTCCATTTGAATCTTAGCTTTGTAAATTAGAGGGTGTTAGAATTCACCATTCAAAGGTATGTAAGGCTATGAGTGGGTGTCTTCTTCCACACTCATGCACAATTCCTATCAAAATGTGATAAATTGTCTATGATCAAGTATGGGATTTTACCCAATTACATGATTCTTCAATCTCTATACATGGTTATTATTAGATTATATTTATATTGATGAATTGTGAAGCTTGGGCAGATTTTTAATTGTTTTCAATCCAAATTGTGATTTCTAAATTATGAAATTTAAATGCCCATGGATGAGAAGTTCATGAAAGAAGAGAATGATGTTGAATGTGTGATGATGTTGAGATTTAATGATGAAAATCATGTTTCTAAAGCTACCCATGATTATGATGTTGTTTTAAAAAGAAATGAGTAGATCCTAGTATGATAAAGCTTTGAGCAATGCCCACATGTTTATTTAAAGTGATGATTTTTCCGACATAAGCTTACCATATTGTTTGAAGTGATGTTTTCCCAATTTTTCAGAAATTCTAGCTTGTGGTATGTCTCGAAATAAAGCTTCTCATATGCATGAATTTATAATTGAGATGTATGTCATTATTAATCTTTGTCAAAGGACAATGTTGAGCTTCATTTTCATTTGATGTCGAGTCTATGCATGATTTTGTTATGAGCTTTGTCAATAGACAATGTTGAGCTTCGTTTCATACAATGTTGAGTTATGCATGATTTCATATTTAGCTTCGTCATTATAAGATGTTGATCTCTTTCCATTGACGATGTTGAGCTTCGTTATACACGATGTAGAGCATTACATGTTTTTGGGAGAAGAGTCTAACACTGAGCGGGTTAAGGATCAATCACCCTATGCCCCAGAACTACATGCCAATGTAGGTTGATACTATTATTTTATTGGGACCTCCCTTGTGAGCTATCCCCGGCCCGATTGGCCCTTCAGCTTGATATCAATATCATGGTAGCATCCTTAGCCCTAGCAATGTTTGGGACAGCTCTGCACACTTGAGTGTGATAGTCGGGAACACATAAGCTCTATCGTGGTATGTCGGTTAAGTGACGAGTCTCCCACTGTCTAAATCATTCAGATTGCATATTCATCACTCCTTATAATTATCTTATGCATGCATGTTCAAAAAGAAAGGTTTTACTCATTGTTCAGCAATTGATATAAATGTATGTTTTAGCTTTGAGTCATTTAAGTCAGTCATGATGTTCTAAAGCTATGCATGGCCATGTTATGATAAGAGTACGATTTTAGAATGAATGCATGTAGCCTTCTACTTACAATTAAAAGCTTATGATATGTTATGAACTATTTAAATGATTTATTTTACTTAAGCGGTTTTACTTACCTTGCATATTCGGTACATTCTACGTACTGACCGCATACTTTCTATGTTGCATTGTTTCATGATGTAGGATCCATTTCCTAGGTTCAACCCCGTCCGTAATCGCTTATCAGAGTTAGCACCTGCATGAGTGGTGACTCCTCATCTTTTGAGGACTAGACTTTCAGTTTCATGTCGTATTTCAATTTCATATTTTGTGGAGTTAGTTGGGGTTTTGTCCCATCAACTTATCTAGACTAGAGGCTTTCGGACTTATGTATGTATAGCTTCAAATATTATTCTTATGTTCCATTGTATGACACTTTTGCTGAGTTAATAATTATGTTTTCTTCATGTTTATTGAATGAGTTAGTTGTACGCTTATTCCATGGGTCGACTTGGGATCCTCTCAGGGTCCCTTGTCTCGTGTCTATGATCCGGTTCTACGCTCGAGTTGTGACACTATCTATTGTATCACGACAGGGGTCCCATCAACTTTGGGGAGATAGTGGCCAATCAATTTCGGAGAAAGGCCAGGCAAGCCGGAACTTCAATTCCATACACGGTGCTGATATCGCAGCTTTCTTGAGAGCGGGAGTACCCCTTTTCCCGGATGAGACCTCTAATGTGATCTTCATTGCTAGAAAAAGGGGCGCTGATGCTCCCAAGAACAAGAGGCAGCGGATGAAGGCCCTTGAGGTTCCAAATGAGCTCGTTACCCCTGGTTCAGAGCTGAACCCCTTTGCTCCCGATCTCTACATGCCACATCCTGAGGCATTGGGGTGGGTTTCGGGAGGTGCATCAATTTGAGGATCCTCACCTCCTCCAACCTTTTAACACCCCAGGTGGTCTTCAAAATCTCTCATAAATGACCCACTCACATAAGATCCAACTCCAACGGCAAGCTAAGAGCCTCCCCGAACTTATTATGAAAACAGACAAAAAGGAGTTGAAGTCAATCAAGGACAGCTTGGGCAAGCTGTGTGCTCGTGTGGATGTGGAGGAAGGAGTCGTCACCTCTCTCTGAGCTGAGGTTCAGGAATGGAAGAGTCGGAAACCTATGGTAGCATTCGACATGAGTGCTCTTAATGCAGCTATGGCAGCCCCTTCCACAGCTCGAGGCCCTATAAACAATTTATTTGAGGGCTTAGGTAACGAGGATGATGGGGATTAGGTTGGCCATGTTGGAGATGATGTTGATGATGAAGTTGATGAAGAGTGACCATAATATGAAGTCCCTTCCCCCTCTTTAATTTTCATGCATACATTGGGGACAATGTAAAATTTTTAGTTGGGGGCGGGTTGAGTGTGGTTATTTTGATGAATTTGTGTCCTTGTCGGGCTTGTTTTTGATGAATTTGTGCCTTTTTCGGGTTTATTTTTGATGAAGTTGTGACCTTTTTGGGTGTGTTATTGATGGTATAAAAGCCCTTGTCGGGCTTAAAATGAAATGAATTGTCTTTGATGTTAGTGCTAATGAATGGGTCCTTTCTTTAATTGCCAAATGTTGCATTGTGATCCAATTTTGGTTTTCACCTTTGTAATTAGTAGATAGTAATCAAACTCCAACGGCTTTCTTCGTAACAAGGTTCTTTCCCAAGGAGTATTTTCTTTTTCTTTTCTTGTTGATTGTAAAATCGGGTTGACATTTCTCAATGATAAATAGTGAGGCGACTCTCTTAACTAAAAATGTCATGTCTTTTTTTGAGTCTTGTATGGAATTTTTTTGAGAGGTACCACCAGAATTTTTTTTGTGGCATGAAAAACATGAAAATAGGCATTTGAAAAGAAATGTGTAGCAGTCTCTTATCATACATTACATATTCCCTGTTTGTCTTGTGAATATGTATGTTCTCATGTCTTGAATCTAAATCTTGTGATAATGATGACCTGCGTGAACTCTTTGGGTGTGATGCCTTGTGTGGTGAGGATTTTTGAATGAATCTCATACATCTCTTCTTTTCTAGAACTTGCCCTAAGTGTGACTCAAGTCAAAATCGTAGACGTAGTTGCACTTAGAACATGATTTTAGGATTTCATTTGACCAATCACTTTACCCAAAATGACCTTTGAAAATGCCTTCCATTGCTAGCCAATGTTGAGCCTATGGACTGTTTATTCATAGAAACCACATTACAAGCCAACGTCCCTTTTTGTATTCCTCTTCTTGGCACCCATCTTCCGTAACTGCTAGTGGTGAGTGAATGAGAATAATGGGGGCTTGAAGCCCCACGACATAGGGAGATATAAGGAAATCAATTAGAAAGAGGAAAAAAGCCTAAGTTTGGGGGTTTACAAAGAAAGGGGAAATATGAGGAGCCTAAATTTGAGGTAGCACCAAATTGTGGTCAAACGGAATGAAATGATGGGTTGAAAAACCTTAAGGTACCAAAAGAGAAATGAATAGAGAAATGGTTTTACCTCTTTCTTAGACAAGGCTTAATGTGATAGCCAAGTGAACTACAAGGAAGATCTTTGAGAAATAAAAGATGAAAATGGTTGCAAAAGGAGGAATAAGGTGAAGTGATCTAATGAGTTGAATGGGGAAGATAAAATGGTTCACATAAAGGCAT
Organism: Datura stramonium; assembly: GCA_018107945.1. Classification (NCBI taxonomy): domain Eukaryota; kingdom Viridiplantae; phylum Streptophyta; class Magnoliopsida; order Solanales; family Solanaceae; genus Datura; species Datura stramonium. Next base: position 581,836 of record JACEIK010000034.1, on the reverse strand, counting down.
TAGGGAGGTTCTAGTCACTAGAGCTAAATAATTGTCCTACCATTATCCCTAGCTTTCTTCATGACCTGCAAGTCCTAATTGATTTTGAGTGTAGTTCCTTTACATTAGGCTTTTAAGCATGAGATTTAGCTTAATTTTCAAGTCTTTTAGTTGTACTTTATGCCCTTTTGGCCTTTTTATGTGCAGGTATCTGAATTTAAGAGAAGGAGCATGAATTGGAGTAAAAAGGATGTAATTCAGGTGAAAATTGGCAATCCACCGGAGGACACCAGCAAAATGTCAGTCAATCGTAGGAAACCAGTGGCTTGATGATAAACTGCAATTGGCGGCTCGCGGACAGCAACCAGTGATCCACCGGTTCTATCGCCAATAGATGTTGGACCTTGCTGGAAAAATGAAAAAATTTACTAACAGCTCGCAGATGGAGACTGGAGAACCACCGAAGGCATCGTCGAAATGCCCTGGAACTTCACTGGATCACAGAAGAAAGCAACCTGCGGCTCGCGGATATCAACCGGTGAACCGCCGGTTCCATCGCAAGTGATAGATGCCTGCAAAGGGAAAAAACATCCAGCCCTAAAAAAAAGGGATTGTTTGCCCTATTTTTGTATATATTCTATAAAAAGTACTTTGATCTCAACTGATTTAGTAGAGTTAGACATGACTGATTTTGATGTTATCTTTGGTATGGATTGATTGCATGCATATTATTCCTCAGGGAATTGTAGAACCTGTACGGTAGAGTTTCGATTTCCGGGTGAGCCAGTCCTAGAATGGAAGGGTAGTTCAACTGTGCCTATAGGTTTCTTCATTTCCTACCTTAAGGCCAGAAAGATTATTTCCAAGGGTTACGTGTACTATCTAGTTCCGGTTAAGGATGCTACATTTGAGACCCCAACTCTTCAGTCTGTCCCTGTTGTATGTGAGCGTCCATAGGTTTTCCCAGATGACCTACCAAGAGTCCTTCCTAAGTGGGAATTGAATTTGGCGTTGACATATCATTGGATATTTCCTTTACTTTCTGAGAGAGAAAGAACTCCATTGGAGAAGAAAGAAATATTTGAATATTACTTTTATCTTCATCTTCTTCTTCAGCAAGGTATAACTATTATTGCAGAAATATTGTGAGCTTGATTTTGCTTAATCCTATTGATGAAATTATTGAGTTTATTAATGAATATTCTCTTGTGTTTCTTAATAATGAGTAGCTAAATCTATTGCTAGAGGTTTGTGATGATGGTTGTTTAATTTGATTGGGTATTGCTAGATTTGTCTTGTTATTATTCGATTAGTGTAAATCTATTGAATTATCCTCAAATTATAGTTGATTGCTCATAGTTGCAAATACGATATTGTTTTGTTACTTGATTTTATCTTTAAAAAGAAGAATTAAGTAATGGGGGAGAATTTAATAGTGTATTGGGATTTCATTATGTGGGGTTAGGTAGAAATAGCGAAAAACCATGATCTTAGTTCCTTTGGAAGATGATGGCTAGAAATAGCTCAATCCCTAATCCAAACCATATTGGAATAGTTGAATTATGCCTTGAGATTCGAGAGGACTCGAGGATAAAGAGCCTAATTGGTAGAAAAACACCGGGCTCCATCTTTTTCCAAGTTTATGTACACATATTAGTAATAATCTGACTATCTAGTAAATACCGATTTGATTGATATCCCATCTACACCACACCTCTAGTCTTTGCTCATTATTTTTTCTCAGTTTTGGTTATCTTTCTCTTTGATTCGCTGATTTTAGAATCCACAATATTTTTGCCTTCACTTCTCCCAAAATTTGCATTTACGTTTTTATTGCTTGGATGCAAATCTATTCAATTCACTAAAAAAATCTTGTGCAAATCATTCTCTAGTCCTTGTGGGATTCAACCCCGACACTCGTCAGATTATTTGTTTTGATACAACGATCACTTATATTTTCTCTAAATGAGGAGTGTACTTTGAATGTTATCATCTCTATAATAGCTCCGACCTTGATTCCCTTGACCTTGATGCCAAGAGTCTTAGTTAGACTCTTGCGCATAGGCCCGGAAACCTGCCCCTTAATCATTCAAATAATTGGCTTCCTCTTCAGACTCTGACTCTCTTTCATCATTTCTTGGGGCCTTACCTTGAGAACCAACTGCATTAACCTTTTTTCTCCCGACTCCCATAATATGCTTGGAAAGGAGCCCCATAGTGGTTTTGATCTTAGCAATATCATGATCTCGCTCTTCATCCTTCCTCCTCTGCTCCGCAGACATACCTACCACCTAAGTACCAACCAAAACTTTTGAATCTCTTGTGTTCCATGAACGTGTGGTTTTGGTTATCCTATTAAGTACCTTAGCAACCTCAACATATGTATGACTCATGAATGTTCCACCAGAGGCAGTATCTTCCACTGCCTTGGTATTGGCATTCAGAGACCTATAGAATATCTCCAAGAGTGTATCATCTGGGATTCTGTGGTTGGGAAACTTCTTGAACTTCTTGTTGAACTGCAACTAAGTCTCATGGAGTTCTTCAGAATTCAACTGTCTAAAGTTGTAAATCTCATCCTTCAGCTGCAATGCTCTGGAAGGTGGAAAGAATCTCTCAAGAAAAGCCCTTTTTAACTCCATCCATGTAGTAATAGAATCATTTGGCAGTTCAGCCAACCAAAGTGTTGCTTGGCTCCCTAGTGAAAACGGAAATAACATCAGCCTTATTACATCCTGATTCACCCCCGGTTGCTTGTACGCCTTGCAAATACCCACAAAATTTGTCACGTTTGTATGTGCATCATTAATAGCAATACCAACAAATATTCCCTTCATAATGAGCAATTGAATCACTGCACTAGTAATATCAAACTTTTCCCCAACAGGACCCATAAGGTCTCAACAATACATAGTAAACAACTGAAATGCAACCAAGTCTATGATATGCTAAACCACGCAACAACAAGCCGACAAGGCCACAAACTGAATAACAATGTATACACTAAGTCCACAAAACCTCTAAAGAGTAAATTTACTAATGGTCGGAATAGGACTCCGACCTACCCATTAAGGCATCTCAAAACTCAAGCATAAATAACTAAGCCCTAGCTCGAGTAAGAAAGGAGCATACCAACCATCTGTTGATCTCATGAACTGCTAATCAATTGGCCATCCTGACCTCTACCTACACCTGCGGCACGAATGCTGGTCCCCAAGCAAGGGGACGTCAGTACGAATAAAATGTACCGGTATGTAATGCTGAAACTGTAACCATGAGATAACAATCCTATAATAACTGACTTAGCACATAAACATATAAAAGATAAATATAACCTGGAACTCTACAACCTGTAATTGATAACAACTTACTATAACATAACTGAACTCAAGATAACTGAACAAGGAATAAGGAATGGTAACAACCTGGAATCCTGGAACCTGAAACCTTATAATAACTCTATAATGAGATGAAAATGCAATTAAGAAATGCACAAGAAATAAAATATAACTTTAATGCCAGCGACCAACCAACAGTAAATCCATATATAAAATTTGTCTAGCTGGTGTACCACACCGGGGTAAAATAAAAATATCTCCAGCAGATGTACCACACTAGGGTAAAATAAAAAAATCTCTAGCCGGTGTTCCATAACGGGGTAAAATAAAAATATCTCTAGCCGGAGTACCATACCGAGGTAAAATAAAAATATCTCCATCTGGTGTACCATACTAAGGTAAAACAAAATATCTACAGCTAGTGTACCACACCAGGGTAAAATAAAAATATCTCCAGCCAATGTACCATACCGAGGTAAAATAAAAATATCTCCAGCCGGTGTACCACACTAGGGTAAAATAAAGATATAGGCTGCGTATCGGGAAGAAGGTCAATACCAAAATCGATCTCCCGCTCGGGAGGGATTCCTAGTAAATCATATGGGAAGACTTATGGATACTCACATACTACTGGGACTGACTGGATAATGAGGGTCTCGGACTCAATATCCTTAACCTTAACTAGATGGTACACACAACCTTTAGAGATCATCTTTCTGGCCTTAAGGTAGGAAATGAAATGACCTACAGGCACAGCTAACTACCCTTCCACTCTATGAATGGCTCACTCGGAAATTCAAACTCTACTACCCGGGTTCTATAATTAACTGAGGCATAACATGAAAATAGCCAATCCATGCTAAGGATAACATCAAAATCGGTCATCGCTAACTCTACCAAATCTGTCGAGGCGACTTTCTGAAGGGCTGTGATTGGGAAATCTCTATACACCCGTCTAGCTACCACTGAATCACCTACTAGAGTAGAGATTGAGAAGGGTACTGACAAGACATCAGGACTATAAAACCCCAGAAGTGCCTAAGATTAGACACGGAATTTTAAAATGGAGTTGGCTGAAACTGGGAATTTTTTTTTCATAAAACGGATGACCCAACAGATCGATGGGCCAATCAACGACCTATGGGAAGCAGTCGTGGGAAGTTGTGGTCTGGTCTCATTGGGTTTTGTGGTCTGGTATCAGTGGGTAAAACATGTGCAGTAACAACCCGTTGTTTGATACAACGAGTCATTGCGATGACTCGTGGTTAGAACTGGGCTTCAACATGAGGGAAAATAATGGGTCATTCCATGAACCATCGTGAGAAGTAACGGGTCATGGTCACCAATCATGGTATGGGGATAGTTATATTTTCCAATCTACCTAACAAAAGGAAACCACGACTCGTTGGAGGACATAATGAGTCATGGTGAGGCTCGTTGGAAGGATCAAAGCAGGACCTGGAGGAGGAAGTAACGGATGATGTAACAATCCGCGATATGAAAGGACGACTCATCATGTCGGGTCGTGGGGATGAATATGAGATCAGGAATTTTGACAGTGTAGATGACGGATGGATACCACGAGTCATGGTATCCTCAAACGATCAGTTAGTTCCGTTAGTTCGCCAGTGTTGATTTTTCAAGGTTGTTCATTAAGGGCATATTCATCATTTCTAAGTCCTAGGGTCCTAAACTACATTATTTAGGGCTCAAAAATCAGTGTTTATTGAGGGTAAAATCCACCATAGGCTTATTCATTCTCATGCATGCAAATTTGAAGGATCGAGGAGGTGATCAAGCTTGTCTTCAAGGCTTTCTTATTAATTTCTTTTGGGCTTTCAAGGGATGGTGAGAATTGATTTTCCCCAGGAATGTAGGATTATGAATGGGTGCAACATTTCACACCCATACCCAATCTCTTTCAATATATGAAAGTACAATCCCTTGCCTGGCAAGCCAGGGGCGACTCTGCCCACTTAAGTGGGACAGTTGGGGCATCATGTAAGGCTCTACCATGATGATGTCAGTTATGATGAGTCCTCCCATTGTTCCGCATGTTTTTATGCATTGTTATGTTTATGTTATTTGGATCAAGTGATGTTTTTAATGAAGTTTTTCTTATGACTATGATAATGAATGGTTTATGAACGATTTGAAAATCTTGAGCATTATGTTATCTTATTATATTTATGATACGAGCATGATGTCCTTCTCTTATGATCATTTATGAGTTTTTATATATTTTTAAACATCCGTTTTACTTACCTTGCATACTCAGTACATTCCACGTATTGATCGTATACTATATGCTGTATCGTTTTATGATACAGGCTTCGGCCTTCAGATCTAGCATCGTCATTAGCTTGTCACGGAGTTTAGCATCCAGCTTGTTGGTGAGTCCTCATTCTCCAAGGACCGTTTGAATCAGATATTGATGTTTCTTTTTGTTTCAGTTTGCCGGGTTAGTTAGGGATATTGTCCCATCAACCCATCTGTTACATTAGAGGCTTTCAGACTATATGTAGTACTTCGCTATTATATATTTAGTCCGTATCGCTTATCATGCTATACTATGTTATGTTCATACCTCTGATATCTTGATATGTTAAGTATTCCGTTTTAATGATATGAAGTTAGATGAATGTTCTTGCTATGGGTCGACTTGGAGTCTAGGGGGGCTCCTTGTCCTGTGTTACGATCCGGGTCTACGTTTGGGTGGTGACAAACTTGGTATCAGAGCAATAGGTTTGAAGTGTCCTACGGTGTCTAAAAGCCGTATTAAGTAGAGTCTTTTTCATGGGTATGAAGCGCGCCACACTTATGAAGAACAAGGTACTAGACGTTTAGGAAATATTTCCTTCTTTTATGATCTATGTCATGCGATGAAAAGTCTTTCTATCCTTCTAATTCGTGCTATTTGCGATTGTAGAATCATGGCTCCCCGAAGAATGAATGATAGAAGGAATGGAAACGGAGATGGCCACGAGGATGGCAACGATAATAGGCACCAACAGGCCCCACCAATTTAGGAGCACCAGGCACTGGAGCCAGTTACCCATGCTGAGTTTCGGGCAGCTATTCAAATGCTTGCACAGGCGTTGACCAGAGTTCCTCGGGTCAAAGGTAGATGAGTACCCGCATGAGTTTATTAATGAGATTGTGAAGATCACCCAGGTTATGGGGGTGAATAGGGTTGAATGTGCAGATTTGGCCTCGTATTAGCTGAAAGGGGTCACACATATCTAGTTTAGGCAGTGGAGAGACAGTTGGGCCGCCGAAGCAGGCCCTATCTCTTCGGAGGAGTTCCAAATGACGTTTCTAGATCAGTTCTTCCCTCGGGAGATGTGGGAGCTGAAGGCACCTGAGTTCATAAATCTGAAGTAGGGGAGGATGACAGTACAGATGCTCTCAAATTCCCTAACTTGTCAAAGTATGCTCCAAAGTTAGTAGTTGACTAGAGGGAACTTGTGAGCCGTTTTTTCATGGTGTGGCAGGCTATTTGGATAAAGATTGTAGGACCGCTATGCTCCACCAAGACATGGATTTCCCTCGGATAGTTTTGTACGCCCAGTAGATGGAGGCTTCTCATACGAGAGAGAGAGAGAGGCTCAAAGGGCCCGAACAGATAGCCATGGGTTTACTCATCAGAGATCTGGTGGTGTGCACCGCCCTCAATTTCAGCACAGGTCACTAGTTCCGAACAAGAAAGTATCTTAAGTTAAAGTGTTATGGAGGAATCAACATGTTGAAGGAGCTACGTGGGAAGCCAAAGCGGATATGATGGCTAGATACCTGCATTTATTTTCTACCGGCTCAGTTCCAACTTGAGGTATCAGTTTTTGCCCTAAAAACTCTATTTAGTTTTCATGTTCAGTTCATGTGTTCAAGTTTCTGTTACGTATATGGATGTTTATGTGAATCATGAAATTAGTTCATCTATGTGGTTTGAATCGAAGATAGTCATTCTGTCAATTTTCAATTTAAATGATCAGTATTTGAGTATAATGATTGCATGTCTCTGTTTTTGTATGCTTTCCCACATTCGAGGACGAAAGTTCCCAAGGGGGAGATATTGTAATACCCCAGAAGTTCCTAAGATTAGACCCGGGATTTTAAAATGGAGTTGGCTGAAACTAGGAAAAAAGGATTTCATAGAACGGACGACCCAACGGATCGTTTGTCCAACCAAAGACCCGTGGGAAGCAGTCGTGGGAAGTTGTGGTCTGGTCTCAGTGGGTAACAATGGATGAAGTAACGACCCGTTGTTTTATACAATGAGTTGTTGCGATGAGTCGTGGTGAGAACTGGGCTTCAGCATTAGGGGAAATAACGGGTCATCCCACAGCCCATCATGAGAAGTAACGGGTCGTTTTCACCATTCGTGGGATTGGGATAGCTATATATTCCAATCTACCTAATGAAAGACAACCACGACTCGTTGGAGGATGTAACGAGTCGTGGTGAGGCTCGTTGGAAGGATCAGAGCAGGACCTGGAAGGAGGAAGCAACGCATGATGTAACGATCCGTGGTATGAAAGGACGACTGGTCCTGTTGAGTCGTGGGGACAAATATGAGAT
>JACEIK010000034.1:530371-565318 GCA_018107945.1 Datura stramonium | reverse complement strand
TATTTTGGGCCTCCTCTTTGCTGCCGTTTGCGTGTTTATTCCGTCTCCAAGCCTCTACTTCACCAACTCATGGATTAGCTCCTCAAAAATCATCAAAACCCACAAAACAATGGCTAATCATGTTGGTTAGTATAAAATCACACTTCCCTACAATTTACATGAGAATGTACATACATTGTTTGATAAACAAGGCAAAAGCGATGCATTTGAGTACCAATTAGGCATATAAATATGCCCCTGATCAAACTCTACGAGGAGTCATGATTCTGCAATCGCGAATAGCACAAATTATAAGGATAGGGAGACATTTCATCACACGACATAGATTATGAATGAAGGGAACATTTCCTAAACGTTTTGTAGCCTCTTCGTCATAAGTGTGGCGCGCTTCACATCCATGAAAAAGAGTCTACTCAAAACGTCTTTCAGACACCCTAGGACACTTCAAACCTATGGCTCTGATACTAAGTTTTTCATGACCCAGACGGAGGCCCAGATCGAGACACGGGACAGGGAGCCTCGAGAGACCCTAAGTCAACCCATGGAATGAACATACATCTAACTCAATCAATAAAACATAAGAACTAATATAATAATCTTAGCGAAAGCCTAAAATAACTATAACATCAGAATACACATAATCTGAAGCTGAATACATCTTTTTTATCTGAAGAGCCTCTAAGTCTAACGAGTTGATGGGACAAGACCCCCAACTAACTCGCTAAAGCGGAAAACTGAAAATACATAGAGAAATCTAATAAACATGGTCCTCGGGAGATGAGGACTCACCACAAGTGTAGGATGCTAACTCTGACAGGCTGACTAAGAACGGGGCTGAGTTTGAGTGCTGGGTCTTGTATCATGAAATGATACGTCATAGAGTATGCGGTCAGTACATGGAATGTACCGAGTATGTAAGGTAAGTAAAACCTCTTAGATAAGTAAAATGATTTAAAATATTCGTAACAATAAACATAAACAAATAAAAAGCTGAGTATTATACCCCGAAAGCCCAAAGATCAGGCTCAAGAGTTTAAATGGAGAAAAACTAAATTTCGGCACCAGATCACAGGACGGGTTGTCTGGTGACCCGTGAGGAGGGACCATGAGTCGTGGGCTGACTCATGGTCAAGGAAATAAAAGTGTAGTCTGAAGGGGTCACCACAAGCATAACCACAAGTCGTGGTTAGGCCACATGACTCGTGGGGTCACTGTGGCCAGGACTGGAGAGTTGACAAGGAAATTTTAGATAGTGGGGATCAAGGGTGTTGACCATGAGTTGGGGTCAACGGGTCCTTCGTGGGGTCCCCTGATGGATTTTTGGCAGTGTACCTGACGGTTGTGGCCAAAAGTTGTGGCATCTAGGTACGAGTCGTCCAGTCCCTCGTGGGGACTGGCAGTCAGCAAAACCCTGCGATTTAAGTAAGGGTCTTTTCATAATTCCTATGTTCTAGGATCCTAAACTACGTCGTTTTAGGCTATGAAAGGTGGGTTTAAGAGGGGAAAACTATCATAAAGTCTTCATTCATGCATGCAAAAGAATTGAAGGGTGACAGAGAGGTGATTAAAGGGTGATTCAAGGTTTTCTCCTTCAATTTTCTTTTGGGCATTCAAGGGAGAGTAAGATTCTGCCTCCAACAGGTATGTAAGGTCATGAGTGAGTGGTTTCTTCCACACCCATGCCCAATCCTTCTCTTCAAAGTATGAAACTCTATGATGTATCTAAGGGGTTTTCAGCCAAATACATGAATTATCTATTTCTATACATTGGTATGAGTTGATTATCATTCTATTATCAAATTATGAAGCATGGGCAATTTTTACAATGATTCCATTAAAAATCATATTTCTAGTCTTATGAATTTTAAAGCCCATTGATGAGATGTTCATGAAAAGTGAAACTTGTGATGTATAGGTGATAATGATGAGATATTATGATGAAAAGCATGATTGAAACTACCCATGTTTATAATTATATTTCCGATGAGAATTGAGTATTTCTAAGTATGATAAAGCTTTGGGTAATGCCCACATGTTGAGTATAAATGATGACTTTCCCGAATTGAGCTTACCACATTGTTTTGAAGTAAAAACTCCCAATTATATATTCTTAGATTGTGGTATTTTTTGAGTTAAGTCTTTCTATGCATACCTTACCATATGGTTTTAGAGCAAAGGCTCCCCATTATGCTTTCAGCTTGTGGTATGTTTTGAACTAAAAGCTACTCATATGCATGATTTCATAATTGAGATGTATTTGATCATTTAACTTTGTCAATAGACGATGTTGAGCTTTGTTATAAATGATGTAGAGCATGTGTATGTTTTTGGGAGTATGGTCTAGCACCGAGTAGGCTATGGGTCGATCACCCTATGCCTCAAAACTACGCGCCAACGTAGGTTTATACTATTATATGATTTGGGACCTCCCTTGTGAGATTCCCTTGCCCGTATGGGACTTCAGCTTGATATCAAATTCATGGTAGCATCCATAGCCCTGGCAAGGTTTTGGATGGCTCTACTCGCTCGAGTGTAATAGTCGGGAGCACGTAAGCTCTATCGTGGTATTTCAGTTAAAAGACGAGTCTCCAATTGTTCCTCATGATTTCAGATTTGCATATTCATTATTTATGAGATTTATGTAAATGCATGTTCTAAAGCAGGTTTGACTCTGTGTTCAACTTTTACTTTTAAATGTCACAATTCAGCTTTAAGTCAATCGATTCAGTTATGATATTATGAAGTTATGTTATGTTATGTTATGAAGAGATCATGATTTCATATAAAATTCATGCAAGCCCTACTCTCAGATTCTTGTGTTTACGCTTACATTATGCATTGTCTTTAAATGATTTTATTTACTTTAGCGATTTTACTTACCTTGCATACTCGGTACATTCCATGTACTGACCGCATACTTTCTATGCTGTATCATTTCATGATACAGGACCTGGCTCTCAGCTTCAGCCCCGCTCTTAGTCAGATTATCGGAGTTAGTTTTTTCCTTATTGGTGAGTCCTTATCTTCCAAGGACTAGACTATTTATCTTTTCTTTATGTATTTTAGTTTCAGCTTGTTGAGTTAGTTGGGGTCTTGTCCCATCAACTCGTCAAGTTTAGAGGCTATTCAGACATATGTATGTATTTGACTTCAGATTTTATATTCTGATGTTATATTCAAGTTAGACTTCCGCTATGATTGTATTGTTGGTTATTCAGTTCTTGATTAAGTCAGATGTATGCTTATACCATGGGTCGACTTGGGGTCTCTTGGGGCTCCTTGTCCCGTGTTATGATCCAGCCCCGTTTGGGTCGTGACACTGAGAGTAGGTCTTTCATGCATTCCTTCTGAAATCACGATCTCAACATAACATAACATCATAAATAAATCGATTGACTCAAAGCTGAAATATGATAGTCATGAGTAAAACTTACATTGAATCAAACCTGCTTTAGAACTTATATAGATATATAAATCTCATGAATGATGAACATGCATAACTGAAATCACGAGGAACAGTGGAGACTCGTCTTTTAACCGAAAGAAAAAGATAGAGCTTATGTGGAGTGGGTAGAGCCGTCCAAAGTGTTTCCAGGGCTAGGGAAGATAACATGATATCGATATCAAGCTCAAGGCCCAATCGGGGCAGGGGATAGCTCACAAGGGATATCCCAAAGTAATCAGATCATACCTACGTTGGCGCGTAGTACTGAGACATAGGGTTGACTAACCCATAGCCTACTCGGTGCAAGACACTACTTCCAAAAACATGCATATGCTCTCCATCGTTTTTCAACGAAGCTCACCATCATCTATTGGCGAATCTCAATAATTAAAATACATCTCAAATATGAAATTATCTATATGAGAAACTTTATCTCAAACCATACCACAAGATGAAAAATAATTGAGAGTCTTCGCTCCAAAATCATGTGGTAATCTTAATTTGGAAAAATCATAAATCATACTTGAACATGTGAGCATTGCGCAATACTTTGACATGCTTGGAAATACTCAATTCACGTTGAAAACATGATTATAAATATGGGTAACTTGATAACATTATTTTCATCAATAATATCTCATCATACTTGAACATTTATCATAAATCTCAACTTTCATGATTTTCTCATAGATGGGCATTTTAATTTATAAATCTTCAAATATGACTTTAATTGAAAACAATGTAAAACTCGCCCATGAATCATAATTCAATAGTAAAAACACATTTAAATCATACCCATGTAGAGAATTCGGAATTTCATGCATTGAATTAAAACCCCATAGAATTGACATAGAAAATTCATGATTTAAAGTGGGATTGGGCATGGGTGTGAAAGGATTCACCCAGTCATTACTCTACATACCTTATTACAGCTGGTTCTTACTCTTCTTTGATTGCCCAAGGAAGAATTAAAGAGAACTTGAAGAAGAACAAGCTTGATCACCTCTCTAACTCTCTATCTTTGCATGCATGAGTAAGAATGGCCTAAAATAAACTTAACCCCTTTAAAACTCATCATTCATAACTTAAAATGATGTAGTTTAGGCCTTAGGATCATAGGAATTACGGAGAAGTCCTTATTAAATTTGCAAAAGATAACTGTCTGCCAGTCCCCACGAGGGACATGACTACTCATCACTTCAGGCCACGACTCGTGGTATCGTCCATCAAGTATACTGCCTAACAAATCATCTGGGGCTCATCACGAGGAACATCACAAATCATTTCAGGTGACCACGACTCGTGGTCACCACTCATCATATACACTGCTTGGGATTTTTTAAATTTTCTCCATCATGCTGGTCACGATCCATCCTGCGAATTGTGGTGACTTACCACGACCTGTGGGGACCTTTCGTGGGGTAAACTACCTGATTTCTTCTCCTTCTCAGTCATCACTTCCCACAATTGACTCAACGAGTCGTGGGGTCTGACCACGACCCGTGGTCATGTCTGTGGGGACCTTAAATCCCAAATTTCAAATTCTCCTTCTGAGCCTCACAATGAGTCACTTCACGACTAGTGGGCTGCCCCTATGGGTCACATCACGACCTGTTCTGTGACCTGATGCCAGATTTTAAATTTTCTCCGTTTCAGTTCCCGAGTTTGATCTTTGGGCTTCCGGGGAATAATAATTTTTCTGGACATCACTATTGTTGCTAAAAATCTGATTGACACTAGACCGACATGATTCTGACTGAGATTTTAACATAAATTAAATACATGTGCATCCCAAAACTGATAGAACCGCTACAAGGAAAACTAGTTCAACCCCGAAGTTTTTAATTTCTACTAAGCTGTGACTAGGGCTGAATTATGCTACTAGTTGAAATCTTTCAATATTTTTATAAATAGGGAATAAATAAGAAAATATAAAATCATGAGAAATATTCTCTTTGAATCCACAAATAAATCTGTCTGAAAACTTTTCACATTTCGAAACTATATGACTATAATTGATAGGGAAGAAATTAGACAAGGGTTTTAGGGACACAAGGGAAGAACTTTTCCCTTGTTGAATTTACACATACCTGGTGAAGAAAGCCCAAAAAGAATTCTTTGAAAATTTGAGAAGAAATCGATTGCCCTAGTGCTAGCCCTAAGAGTTTATGCGTAGTAAGTCTAAGTATCGAGAAAATGGGTGAGAGGAAAACGTCGATCACCCTTTTAACTCCCTCATGGAATAGCCCAAAATGACATAGTTTACAGTCTAGAAGTTTACAAAATTATGGAAAAGCCCCTAAAAATCTCACAGAAAAATCACCCTGCCAGTCCTAACGAGGGACTGGATGAGTCGTGCCCAATGACCACGACTCTTGGTCCAACTCGTGAAGTCCACTGCCAAAACTCCACTGTTGTGATAACGGTAAACATAATGGGTCATTATAGGTGACCATGAATCGCGGTCACCTCTTTTCCTCAACACTGCCAGAAATTACCAAGGGGTCACCACGGGCAACACCACGACTTATAGTGTTCCCAACGAGTTGTGGTGAGGACCCGTTAAGTACACTGTCACACTTTTTTCAAACTTTCAGTCAACCCTTGACAACAACTCACATGACAACTCATGGTTTTAGTCATGACTCGTGGTCACACCTGAGATCACTCAATTTTTCCTAAATTTTCAACCATGTCCGGACCCTTCCCCACGAGTCACTCCACGACTCATGGCCTACCCCACGGGTCACAAGACAACTCATTCTGTGACCTGGTGTAGAAAATCTTGTTTTCTCCATTTCAATTATTGGTTCTGTTCTTAGAGTTTTCGAGGCATTACAATATCTTCCCCTTGGGAACATTCGTCCTCGAATGTTGGAAAACACATAGAAAAGCAGAGAATTGCAATCATTATACTCAAATACTGATCATGAAAGCTGAAAACTAACGGAATGACTGTCTCCGAACTGAACTACCGACTGAACTAAACTACATGACTGAACTGAATTCATGAGTCACACTTACGCACATTGACATGAAAGAAAATAGGGCACATGGACTGAACATGAAACTGAATAGAGTTTTAGGGAGAAAATTGATACCTTAAACTGAAACTGAGATGGAAGGGAATAAATGTGGGTATCTAGCCAGCATATCTTCTTTGGCTTCCCACGTAGCTCCTTCAACATGTTGATTCCTCCATAAGACTTTGACTGAAGTTATTTCTTTGTTCCTCAGCTTACGAACCTAACGGTCAGGGATCTGAATTGGGACATCTTCATAAGAGAGACTATCTTTCTCTCCCACACTGTCTAGTGGCACAACTAAAGTTGGATCATCGATGCACTTCTCCAATAGCGACACATGGAACACTAGGTGCATAAATGATAACTCTGAAGGTAATTCTAGCTCATAAGCTACTTTGCCAATTCACCTTAGAATTTTGTAGGGTCCTGCATATCTCGGAATGAGTTTTCCTTTCTTCTCAAATCTCATCACCCTATTCATAGGTGAAATCTTTAGATAAACTCAGTCATCCACTACAAACTCTAATTCTCTTCTCCTTACATCAGCGTAAGATTTCTGATAGCTCTGAGCTGTTTTCAATCTCTATCGGATGAACTGTACTTTCTGCTAGCTTCATGGAATGAGTCTTTCCCAATTAGAGTAGCTTCACTAACCTAATCACCCGATAGGAGATCTACACCTCCTACCATACAATGCCTCAAACAGGGCTATTTGGATATTAGAGTGGTAGTTGTCATTGTACGCAAACTCGATAAGAGGTAAGTGATCATCCCAACGGCCCTTGAAATCGATCATGAACGCTCTTCACACATTTTACAAAGTCTAGATGGTCCGCTCAACTTGTCCATCTATCTGCTGATGAAAAGATGTGCTGAGCTTGACCTAGGTACTAAGTCCCTTCTGAATAGACTTCCAGGAATGAGAGGTGAACTGGGTAACTCTATCTGAGATGATGGATAAGGGCACCCATGAAGTTTGACCCACTCCCGGATATAACGCCTAGCATAATCCTCGGCTGAGTTTGTAGTTTTACTGGGAGGAAGTGTGACAACTTAGTCATCCGGTCTGCTATCACCTAGATTGAGTCATGCTGCGACAAGTACGAGGTAGACCTGTAATAAAATCCATATTTACTTCTTCCCACTTCCTTGTGGGTATACTGATATCCTGAGTCATACCTCCCGGTATCAGATGTTCCATCTTAACTTGCTGGCAGTTCAGGCACTTAGCCACAAATTTTGCAATGTCTCTCTTCATGTCGTTTTGGTAGTAAATATCCTATAAATTATGGTATATCTTAGTAGAACCTAGGTGGATAGAGTATCTCGAAATGTGTTCCTTATCTGGTATCTACTTTCTCAGATCACCCACATCCAGCACACAGAGTCTACCCTAGTAACAGAGTACACCATCTCCTCCTTGGGAGAAAGCCTCCACTCCTTCTTTGAGAACTATTTATTTTGGGTTAAGAAGTATTGAATCTTCCTCCTACCTTGAGTTAACGAGGAATTTTCTGCCCGAATTACTGAACATTCGGAACTAAGGCTGACTGTGAGACTGAGTTGAACGGCTAGGGGAAAGAGCTGAATTCCCGAAAGTGGATTACTAAAGGCTGAATGCTAATGGAGCGTCTGACTCCAAGCTGAATTACATATCTGAATTGAGTTTCATAATCAAACATGCATGCTAAGACATGAGAAAAATAACTAAAGGACATAAAGCTGACACAGAACTAAGTAGAGTACTAAGAATAAATTATTCCTCTCAGGCTGTAACTGAGCAGTTAGGGACGGAGTTGTAAATCCCATAACTGCTTTCTAATATCTGAGTAGGTGGCCTTTTCTAAATTCGGTTTCCCGAGTAGTTCCTCCTACTATCTGAGTGTTCTTTATAACCTTTACTGAAATAATCTCTTTATTTCCACTTACTTACAATCTTGATGGTCAACAATCTCGGCAGGAACCTCATTTTAAAAGAGACTGTCATCCTCACCAGCTTTCCATCATTCAAGCCTATCACTTAATCATCTTACGACTTCTTTGCAGTATATACCATCCAAGAATTTCCTTGCCTCCCCAGTAAGACAAGCAACTGCATCTTATGAATTTCTGCATATGAGCATCTAAGGTATAAATAGAAAGTTATCCTGAGTATATCTGTTACAACAATCACTCCCGATATAGGTGAACGTGCACGTGTCTTAGAGTAAGGAATCGAAAGCACGAAGCACTTAAGGAGTCTAGTCTGAGCATACGCATGATGTAGCATGATCTGCTGAACCGTTAAGGAGAGTCTGAGGGGATGGGTTCTTGGAGATGGGCATAATGTGAGACATGATCTCTATATAACTAATCTTCACGACATAAAGCTGGAATTTTCGGAACCATGGACTAAGACCGGGATCGCTGTCTAAACCGGTTATCTATAATTCTAGGGGTCTGAACATAAGCATAAGTAGAATGTAGCGTAAACTAAAATACAAGAGGAGGCAGCTGAATAAGAAAGATTGACACCCCATAGTTGTTATTTCTAGAGCCCTTCTACTACAACACTTAGGGATTGACCTGACCTTCTTAACTTATCATCTACATCATAGCTAAAAATCACCATTCTCAAGATCTTAGATCCTTTCTTAAGTCTAGGTTAACATCACTAACTCTTGAGTTATCATTAATCACGAAAGCTATCACTACAGGATTCATACTTATAACCATTTCATAACAACCACAGTATAACTCTCATACTGCGTTATAAATGTATTTCATACTTTATATTGTGGCTCCTGAGCCTAACAACATGCAAGGATCAATATGAGAAATTCATAACATACTTACTACTATATCCGAAGCTATCGGCCATCTATACTGGATGTTGTGCCCTGCTAAGATGGACAAGCTTCCGGAGTTTCTGGGATGGTGGATTGAGTTTTCCCGTGTTCAGTTATAGGGCAATTCTTTATTCTATGGCCCGACTGACCACATCCAAAACATCCTTACTTACCAAACAAACATTTTTCATGGTGGCTCCTTCCATATTTCTCGCAAATTGGGCGACTTGACAGGGCTGCAGAAGAGTTAGCTGGAGCTCTACCTGCCGCACCAAAAGCAACTGCCTGAGCCAGCCCTACATTCTCCCAAATGGTTCTTCCCACAGTTTTGCAAGCTGGGCATGTAATCTTCTTTACTCTAGGTTTGTTAAGATCTTTAGCTATCGATGGTGCTGGGGCTGATGACCTCTACGAAATTGGAAATGAGGTCCACCACTCATCCTTTGTTGGGAAAACCTCGAGTCCCCTGTTCTTGCTCTCTTACTCCTTTTTTATTTCCCTTGAACTTTCCATCCGCTATCAGACCGTGAAACTCAGGTGTGATGTTTTGAGCCCACGTAGCTACTATATCTTTAGTAGGATTTGTAGGTGTGACTATCTGTTGGTTAACCTGAGTGGTTGCGGCGTGTATTAACACTCTAGGGGCAGCCTCGAGCTTCGCATCCGTCACTTGCCCACTAAGGGGGCCTACTGGAGTTGGTGGGACTGGTGGATTCCCTTTATTTTTCCCTTTTCCAATACATCATCTGGGAGGAAGTTGTTTGTGAACGTGTAAAGCACGAATTAGAAGAGAAATCTTAGAGTTTACACTCTATCACACAATAAGAATAGTGAAAGAAGGGAATTTTCCTAAAAACATCTTGTAGCCTCCTCGTCATAAGTGTGACGTTCTTCACACCTATGAAAAGGACTCTAGTTGACACGGCTTTCAAACATCCTAGGACACACTAAACCTAGTGCTCTGATACCAAGTTTGTCACGCCCCAATTCTATACCCTGGACGAGACACAGTACTTGAGTCACAAGTAACCCCAAGTCAACCCATGGTCTATCATGACACTGGCATTCTAAGTAAAAACATAGTGGAATATTTAAAAAAATAAAATAAAATATTTATGAAGAAGAACTGAATCATAAAGTTTTATACAACTGAAACAAAGATAAAAATCTGAAACTCTCTCTGTGTTTGAAAGCCATCTATTTGATGAGTTGCTGGGACAGACCCCCAGCTAACTCTAAATCTAACTGAAAGAAAATATAACTAAAAAGAAAAATTCTCATCCTCGAAAGATGAGGACTCACCGATGATATAGCTGAAAACTTCTGAGCGAGATCTGCTAACGATGCTGGGACTAAGAACCTACAGTTGTATCATAAAACTTACAAATAAAAGGTATGCGTCAGTACTTTTAATGTACTAAGTAAGTAGGAGAACCGATACACAAGGAATAAAATAACTATACTGGAAAGACATGCAATGACTAGCTAAAATATTGAAACTGAATAACTGTGATATACTGATGATGGTCAAAATGACTCTGTTGATGGTCAAAGACATGCCCTAAATCAAAGATACTGATCTGAACTTCTTTACTGAATTGATAACTATACTGAGTAGTTTAAAAACTATTCTAAATTGAGCCAAATTAAGACTGACTGAACTGAGTAAACCTGAAACTGAACTGACTAGTGGGAGAGGCTATAATCGACATATAACTACGTCAACAAGATGTGGAGTCCGATGTATACAACCCATCGTTAGGACCCAATATACCTTGCCAAGGTATAAAGGCATGGACTGTGAGATCACTATCTAGGGCCATGAGGCCAATAAAATATAACCTACAGTGGCAACGTAGTTTTGGGAACCTGGGTGCGCTAGAACCCCGACCCTCTCGGTGTTAAGTCCTACTCCCACTGGATAATTCTTCCATGACTACTACTGCCAAGCGGATAGCTCGGTACTGAGGGCCCAAGACTACAACTGGCTCAAGGATACTGTTTGAGAGTACCTTGAGAGTCTTATCGGACCAGATTTGGAAACTGGTGTTCTAAGACTGGTCAGAGTTTCTCATTTGAGAGCATCGTAGCCGTCTAAAGAACAAAATGAGGATGAAGCTTGTGGTTCTAAGACTGGTCAGAGCTGCTTATCTGAAAGTGTCGTAACCATCTAAAGAACCACTAAAATCTGATACCGAGTCTAATACTGATAATTGGGAGGTATCATGGACACCTCAAGGATTAACTATAGTCAAACTGATCAGTTGACATTTTTATGGACAACACTGTGGTTGCTAAAAATCTAACTGAGACTAGACTGACATGATTCTGAATGAGATTTTAACGTAAATTAAATACATGTGCTTCCCAAAACTGATAGAACTATGCTACAACAAAAACTAGTTCAACCCCAAAGTTTCTAATTTCTACTGAGCTATGACTAGGGATGAATTATGCTACTTGTTGCAATCTTTCACAATTTCTAGAAATAGGGATTAAATAAGAAATCTAAAATCATGAGGAATATTCTATTTGAATCCACAAAAAAATCTTTCTGAAAACTTTTCACTATTCGATACTACAGGGCAATAATTGATAGGGAAGAAATTAGACAAGGGTTTTAGGGACACAAGGGAAGAACTATTTCCTTGTTGAACTCCCACATACCTGGTGAAGAAATCCCGGAGAGAATACCTTGAAGGTCTAACAAGAAATCGATTTCCCTAATGCTAGCCCTGAGAGTTTCCGCTTACTGAGTCTAAGTATCGATAGAATGGGTGAGAGAAAACATCGATCACCCTTTTAAACCCTTCCTGGACGAGCCCACAATTACATAGTTTAGAGTCTAGGAGTTTAGAAAATTACAAAAAAGCCCCTAAAATTCTCACAAAAAAATCAGCTTACTAGTCCAAATGAGGGACTGGACGAGTCGTGTCCAGTGACCACGACTTGTGAAGTCCACTGCCAAAAATCCACTGCTGTGACAATGGGACATAATGGGTCGTTAGTGGTGACTACGACTCGTGGTCACCTCTCATCCTTAACACTGCCAAAAATTACCAAGAGGTCACTACGGGTGACACCATGACTCGTGGTGTTCCCAAAGAGTTGTTGTGAGGACCCGTTAAGTACACTATCCCACATTTTTCAAAATTTCAATCAACCCTTAACCACGACTCACATGGAGACTCGTGGTGTTGGCCACGACTCGTGGTTACTCCCATGGTTACTCAATTTTTTCCAAATTTTCAACAAAGTTCGGACCCTTCCCTATGAGTCACTCCACGACTCGTGGCCTACCCTACGGGTCACAGGAGACTCATTCTGTGACCTGGTGCAGAAAATCCTATTTTCTCCATTTTAACTCTCGGGTCTGGTCTTAGGATTTTCTAGGCATTACACCTCTTTAACCTAAGTATTGGTGGGAAGGTGTTAAGTAGATGTTGGTGGGATTTTAAAGCTGGAAAATGGTCTTGTGCAAGAAATAGGAACTACTGGTTACGGGGGCCGCTACAACGGAGGGATAACTTTGCAGTAGTTCATGAACGAGTCATTGAACGACTCGTGAGGAGACCCCACAAGTCGTCAGGTGACTCATGGGAAGGACTGGAAGGATGAGGGACTCAAGGTCCCCACGGGCGATGTAACGACCCGTTGTTAGACACCACGAGTCATCATGCCAGTCGTGGGGTGGTTCTAGAGGAAGACTGGAGAATTTGTCCAGTGCACTTGACGTGAGGTGACAACGGATCATGGCTACTGGGGACGAGTCGTCATGTCACTCATTATGAGCCCCGACAGACCAGTTATCTAGTGAACTCAATGAGCGAACCAATGGATCTTGTGCCCTAGTGACGAGTCGTCGGGTCTTCCATTAGGACCCCCTAACAGTTATTTTAAGCGATTTCAGTAAGGGCTTTTCCGTAATTCCTAAGTTCTAAGGGACTATAATATGTAGTTTTAAGCTCATAATAGAGGGTTTTTAGTAAAGAAAGGCCCATCTTAGGCCATTACTTTCATGCATGCAAGGTTGGGGGTTTGAGGAGAAGAATCAATGTGAATTTTCAAGGTTTCCAATTGGAATCTCAGTTGGGCAATTAGGAAGAGTTAGCATTCTTCAATCCCAGGTATGTAAGGCTATGAGTGGGTGCTTCCTTCCACACCCATGCCCATTCCCTATCAATTTTTGATTGGCTTGTGATGATCAAGTATAGGTTTTTATTCAATTGTATGATTCTTGCATCTCTACTCCTGGGTATGATTAAATTGAGTTGATATTGATGATTTATCGATCTTGGGAGGATTCTAACTTAATTTCTTTTACAAAAATTATTTTTCTAAAAATTGAATCTATAACGCCCATGTGTGGATAGTTCATATAGAATGTGATGATGATGGAGTAGATGATGAAAGGCATGTTTCCAACCTTACCCATGTTTTGATGATGTTTTCAAAGAAGACTAAATAGACCCAAGTATGGTAGAACTTTGGATTATGCCCAAATGATGAATTTAAATCGTGATTTTTCCCCAGACATGAGCTTACCACATGGTTGAGATGAAATTTTCCTTTAACCCTAGTTATGAATTCTAGCTTGTGATATGTTTCAAAGTAAAGCCTTCTCTATGCGTAAACCCTTAATTGATATGAATATTATTGTCGAGCTTTGTTAAGGACAATGTTAAGCTTCATTTCACATGATGTTGAGTTTAACTATGATTTTTATTCAATTTTTTGTCGAAATGACATTGTTGGGCTTCATATTTATATGATGTCTTGTGTATGCATGATTTCATGATGAGCCTTGTCAATAGATAATGTTGAGCTTCGTTTCATACGATGTTGATTTTATGCATGATTTCATGTTGAGCTTTGTCACTAGACGATGTTGAGCATCTTATTTATACGATGTAGAGCATTGCATGTTTCGGAGAAGAGTCTAGCACTCAACGGGCTAGGGGTCGATAACCCTATGCCCCAGAACAACGCGCTAACATAGGTTGATTCTATTATACTATTGGGACATCCCTTGTGAGCTATCCCTTGTCTGATTGGCCCCTTTCAGCTTGATATCGATATCATGGTAGCGTTCTTAACCCTGGCAAGGTTTTGGACGGCTCTGTCCACTTGAGTGTAATAGTCGGGATCACATGAGCTCTATCGTGGTATGTCAATTAAGTGATGAGTCTCCCACTGTCTATACCATTCAAATTTGCATATCCATTACTCATGATAATTATCTTATGCAGGCATGATCAACAAGCAAGGTTTGACTCATTGTTCATCTTTTGATATAAATATTACGTGTTAGCTTTGAGTCATTCGAGTTAGTTATGAGGTGCTAAATCCATGCATGAACATGTTATGATAAGACTACGATTTCGGAAAGAATACATGTAGTCTTCTACTTACTATTCAAAGTTTATTATATGTATGAATGGTTTTAAATGATTGATGTTATCAAAGAGGTTTTACTTGCCTTGCATAATGGGTACATTCCATATACTGACCGCATACCTTCCATGCTGCATCGTTTCATGATGCAGGATCCGCATAACAGGTTCATCCCCGTTCGTAGCCGCTTATCAGAATTTTCACCTGCTTGGTTGGTGAGTCCTCATCTTTCAAGGACTAGACTTTCAATTATCTTGGATATATTTTTAGTTTTAGTATTGTTGACCTAGTTGGGGGCGCTGTCCCATCAGCTCGTGTAGATTAGAGGCTTATCAGACTTAGGCATGTATTCAAGTTCAGACGTTCTTTCTATTGTTATGTCAAGTTAGATTTCCGCTGAGATTATGATAATGTTTCTTCATGTTTATTGAATGAGTTAGTGAATGCTTATGCCATGGGTTGACTTGGGGTCTCTCAGGGTCCTTTGTCCCGTGTCTACGATCCGGATCTACGCTCGGGTCGTGACAAACTTGGTATCAGAGCCATAGGTTTAAAGTGTCCTAGGGAGTCTGAAAGCCACATTAAGTAGAGTCTTTTTCATGAGTGTGAATCGCACCACACTTATTACGAAGAGGCTACAAAATGTTCTAGGAAATGTTCCCATCTTTCATGATCTATGTCATGCGATGAAGAGTCTTTCTATCCCTCTAATTCGTGTTATTCGCAATTTTAGAATCACGGCTCCTCGAAGGATGAATGGAAGGAGAAATGGAGGCGGTAAAGGCCATGAGGATGGCATGGGTCATGGGCATCAGCAGGTCCCATTCCCACCGATTTAGGAGCCTCAGGCACCGGAGTCAACTGCCCACGCTTAGTTTTGGGCCGCTATCAAGATTCTTGCGTAGGCCTTGACTGCTCAAGTCAACCAACAGGCTATTGCGCATGTTCCGCAGAATGGCAGTGTAGCAGCGGCTCGAGTCGGGGACTTCTTGAGGATGAACCCACCGGAGTTTCTTGGGTCCAAGGTAGATGAGGACCCACATGAGTTCGTGGATGAGGTTATCAAGATCACCCAGGTCATGGGGGTGAGTAGTATTGAGTGCACACAGTTGGCCTTCTATCAGTTGAAGGGGGTTGCACATATCTGATTCCGTCAATAGAAGGATAGTAGGGTTGCTGAAGTAGGTCCGGTCACTTGGGAAGAGTTCCATGATGCATTCATGGATCAGTTCTTTCCTCAGGAGATGAGGGAGCTGAAGGCAGCTGAGTTCGTAAATCTGAAGCAAGGAAGGATGACAGTACTAGAGTATTCCCTTGAGTTCACCCGCGTATCGAAGTATGCTCCTGAGTTAGTGGTTGACCCGAGGGCGTGAGTGAGCAGGTTTGTGCATGGGATAACAGGTTACTTGGATAAGGAATGCAGGATTGCTATGCTCCATCAAGATATGGACTTCCCTCGGATGGTGTTGTATGCCCAGCAGATGGAGGCGGAACATTCGAGAGAGAGACCATGAGGGCCAGGACGGAGGGCCACAGATTCTCCTAGCAGGGGTCTGGCGATGGGCACCATCAACAGACCCACAAGAGATCATCCGCCCCAGCTTCATCAGCCTTGAGTGTGCCATCTCGGCCTAGGCGTGATCAGAGCGCGCAAGCATCAGGCTCGAGGGGTCAGAGCAACAGGCATGCAGATTCAGGTGTTCCAGCTTGTCGCAGATGCGGTCGAGGGAATATAGGCAAGTGCTTGGCAGGTTCGGGTGCGTGTTTTGGGTGTGGGCAACCCGGACACATGCTTAGAGATTTTCCAACAGCGAGACAGGATCAGGTTGGGGGCCGTGGCCCATCTTTTAGCTCAGCAGCCCCACCCCCTCGCTCAACACATCAGGGCATCTACCATAGCAGCTGGCGGTCAATGCCAGAACAGATTCTATGCCCTAACATCTCATCAGGAGCAGGAGGTCTCCCCGGACGTGGTTACTAGTATGTTACGAGTCTTCCATATTGATGTTTATGCATTGTTAGATCTTGGGTCCACCCTGTCCTTTGTGACACCTTATGTAGCCAGTAGTTTCAGAGTCAGTCCCAATGTCTTTTCGGAATCCTTCTCGATTTCTACTCTAATAGGTGACTCGGTTATAGCTAGACGAGTGTATAGAAATTTCCAAGTCTTGGTTCTCCATAAGGTCACCTCAACAGATCTAATAGAGTTATCCATGACCGATTTCGATATTATTCTCAGCATGGATTGGTTGTATGCTTATTATGCTTCCATTAATTGCAGGACCCGGTCAGTAGAGTTTAGATTCCCGGGTGAGCCAGTCTTAAAATGAAAGGGTAGTTCAGTTGTGTCTGTAGGTCGCTTCGTTTCCTACTTCAAGTCCAGGAACATGATTTCCAAGGGTAGCATGTATCATTTGGCTAGGGTCAGGATGTTGAGTCTGAAACCTCGACTATCCAATCAGTTCTAGTAGTACGTGAGTATCCAGAGGTCTCTCCCGATGATTTTCAAGGTATTCCTCCCAAGCGGGAGATTGATTTCGGTATTGGCCTTCTTCCCAATATGCAGCCTATATCTATTCCTACCTACAGGATGGCTCCGACCGAGCTAAAAGAGTTGAAGGATCAGTTAAAGGATTTTCTAGATAAGGGTTTCATTAGACCGAACCAGTGTCCATGGGGTGCACCAGTATTATTTGTTCGGAAGAAAGATGGTTCCTTTCATATGTGCATTGATTATGGACAATTGAACAAAGTCACTGTCAAGAATAGGTACCCCTTACCTAGGATTGATGATTTTTTCAATCAGATACAAGGTGCTAAGTGTTTCTCAAAGATAGATCTCAGATCTGGGTATCATCAGCTTAGAGTTTTGGAGAGTGATATTCTGAAGACGACATTCAGGACACGGTATGGCCATTATGAGTTTGTAGTTATGTCTTTTGGACTGACGAATGCTCCTGCATCTTTTATGGACCTGATAAACAGAGTGTTCAAGCCATATTTGGACATGTTCGTGATCGTGTTGATTGATGAAATCTTGGTATACTCTTGGAGCGAGGAGGAGCATGTCGCTAACCTGAGAGTAGTGCTTCAGACCTTCAAGGATCACCAATTGTACGCGAAGTTCACCAAGTGTGAGTTTTGGATAGACTCTGTGGCATTCTTGGGCTATGTGGTGTCTAGCGAAGGAATAAAAGTAGATTCGCCGAAAATTGAGGCTGTGAAGAATTGTCCCAGACCGGTGAATCCTACGGATATTCGGAGTTTCTTGGGCTTAGATGGATACTACCGGAGGTTTGCTGAGGGTTTCTCATCCATTGCAGCGCCTTTGACTAAGTTGACTCAGAAGAAGGTGAAGTTTCAATTGTCGGAGGCTTGTGAGAAAAGATACCAAGAGTTGAAAACTTGACTTACTTCAGCACCAGTGTTGACCCTACCCGAGGGTACCGATGGGTTCGTGGTGTATTGTGATGCTTCTCGAGTCAGACTTGGGTGTGTGTTGATGCAGCATGGGAGGGTGATAGCTTATTCCTCTCGACAACTGAAAGTACATGAAAAGAATTACCTGACCCATGATCTTGAGTTGTCCTCGGTGGTGTTTGCATTTAAGATATGATGGAATTACTTGTATGGGGTCCACGTGGATGTATTTATGGATCACAAGAGCTTGCAATATGTGTTCACACAGAACGATCTAAATCTTCGACAAAGGAGGTGGTTGGAGTTACTTAAGGATTATGAGATAAGTGTCCTTTACCACCCAGGAAAAGCTAATGTGGTTGCAGATGCGCTTAGTAGGCTCGCAATGGAGAGTGTGTCCAAACTGTGGATGAAGGGGTCCAGATTGTCCTGTTAGAGTAACGTTGGCNAAGTGTCCTTTACCACCCAGGAAAAGCTAATGTGGTTGCAGATGCGCTTAGTAGGCTCGCAATGGAGAGTGTGTCCAAACTGTGGATGAAGGGAAGAAGGAGTTGGTGAAAGATGTCCACCGACTTGCAAGGCTGGGAGTTAGATTGATCGATTCGACCTATGGCGGTGTTGTTGTACATAACGGGTCAGAATCGTCCTTGTTAGTTGATGTTAAATCCAGACAAGATGAGGATCCAATATTGAGGAAGCTGAAGGAGGTGGTGCGGAGTCAGAAAGTGGAGGTTTTCTCCCAAGGGGGAGATGGTGTTCTATGATACCAGGGTCGACTATGTGTTCCGGACTTTGATAATTTGAGAGTTCGGATATTGCATGAGGCACATGGTACTAGATATTCTATTCATCTAGGATCCACGAAAATGTATCAGGATTTATGAGAAATCTAGTGGTGAGATGGTATGAAGAAGGATAGTGTGGAGTTTGTAGAAAAATGTCCAAACTGTTAGCAAGTGAAGGTCGAGCATCAAAGACCTAGAGGTGTACTTCAGGATATTGCCATCCCCACTTGGAAGTGGGAAGAAATCCATATGGACTTCAATACAGGTCTACCTCGTACTCGCCGGCAATACAACTCCATTTGGGTTGTGGTGGAAAGGTTGACCAAGGCTACATACTTCCTACCGGTCAAGACCACGGATTCAGTAGACTATTATGGTAAGTTGTATATTCGGGAGTTGGTACGGCTTCATGGAGTTCCCTTGTATATTATTTCGGACTGAGGTACTCAGTTTACTTCTCAATTCTGGCATTCATTTCAAAAGGGGCTCGGGACTCAAGTTAAGCTAAGCATGGCTTTTCATCCTCAAACGGATGGCCAAGTAGAACGAACCATTCAAACTCTTGAAGATATGTTGAGGGAGTGTGTTATGGATTTTAAAGGTAGTTGGGATGATCATTTGCCCCTGATCGAGTTTGCTTATAATAATAGTTACCACTCTAGTATCTAGATAGCACTGTTCGAGGCCCTCTACGGGCGAAGGTGCAGATCTCCCATCGAATGGTTCGAGGTTGGTGAGGTAGCTATGGTAGGACCAGATTCAATTCATGAGGCAATGGTGAAGGTTCAGTTGATAAGGGACCGGTTCAAAACTGCTCAAGGTCGTCAGAAATCGTATGCTGATGTGAGGAGAAGAGAATTGGAGTTTTATGTAGATGATTGGGTGTTTCTAAAGGTATCTCCCATGAAGGAAGTCATGCAGTTCGGAAAGAAAGGTAAACTCAGTCCCCGCTAGGTTGGTCCCTATCGGGTTGTAGGAAAGGTTGGTAGTGTGGCGTGTGAGTTGGACTTGCCTAGAATTGGCTTCAGTTTCATCCCGTATTCCATGTATCGCTTTTGAAAAAGTGCTTGGGTGATCCAACCTTGTTAGTTCCGGCAGACAGTGCTGGTGTGAAAGACAACCTCAATTATGAAGAAATTCCAGTTGAAATTTTGGATTGACAAGTTCGAAGGCTGAGGTTCAAAGAGGTAGCTTCAATTAAGGTTTTATGGAGGAATCAACATGCTGAAAGAGCTACGTGGGAGGCCAAAGCGGACATGATGGCTAGATACCCACATTTGTTCTCTACCGGCTCAGTTCCGACTTGAGGTATCAGTTCTTGCCCTAATTCTCTAATCAGTTTCATTTTCAGTTCATGTGCGCAAGTTTGAATTATGTTATGATAAATGTATGTGATGCCTGAATTTAGTTCAGCTATGTGGTTCTGTTCGGAGGTAGTCATTCCGTGAGATTTCGGTTAAAATAATCAGTATTGGAGTATGACAATTGCTTGTTTCTATTTCCTACTTGTTTCTAACATTCGAGGATGAATGTTCCCAAGGGGGAGATATTGTTATACCTGAGAATTCAAGAAATCATACCCGGAAGTGAATCGGAGAAAAACTGGAAAATATTGCAGCAGTTGCAGAATGAGTCACTGAACAACTCGTGAGGAGACCTCACGAGTCATCAAGTGACTCATGGGAAGGTCTAGAAGGATGAGGGACTCGAGGTCACCACAGGCGATGTAACGACTCGTGGTCAGACACCACGAGTCGTCATGTCAGTCATGGGGTGGTTCTAGAGGAAGATTGGAAAATTTGTCCAGTGCACTTGATGGGAGGTGACAATGGGTCATGGCGGCTGGGGACGAGTTATCATGTCACTCGTTAGGAGCCCTGACAGACCAGTTATCCAGTGAACTTAACGAGCGAACCAACGGATCATGTGCCTTGGTGACGAGTCATCGAGTCGTTCGTTAGAACCCCCTGACAGTTATTTTCAGCGATTTCGGTAAGGGCTTTTCCGTAATTCCTAAGTTCTAAGGGCCTATATTACGTCGTTTTAAGCTCGTAATAGAGGGTTTTTAGTAGAGAAAAACCCATATTAGGAAATTACTTTTATGCATTCAAGGTTGGGGGTTTGAGGAGAAGAATCAAGGTGAATTCTCAAGGTTTCCGATTGGAATCTCAGCTGGGAAATTAGGAAGAGTTAGGATTCTTCAATCCCAAGTATGTAAGGCTATAAGTAGGTGCTTCCTTCAACACCCATGCCCATTCCCTATCAATTTGTGATTGGTTTGTGATGATCAAGTATGGGTTTTCATTCAATTGTATGATTCTTACATCTCTACTCATGGGTATGATTAAATTGAATTTATATTAATGATTTATCGAGCTTGGGCGGATTCTAACTTAATTCCTTTTATAAAAATTGTTTTTCTAAAAAGTGAATCTAAAACGCCCATGTGTGGATAGTTCATATAGAATGTGATGATGATGGAGTAGATGATGAAAGGCATGTTTCCAACCTTAGCCATGTTTTGATGATGTTTTCAAAGACTAGATAGACCCAAGTATGGTAGAGCTTAAGGTTATGCCCAAATGATGAATTTAAATCGTGATTTTTCCCCCGACATGAGCTTACCACATGGTTTAGATGAAATTTTCCTTTAACCCAAATTATGAATTATAGCTTGTGGTATGTTTCAAAATAAAGCCTTCTCTATGCGTAAACCCTTAATTGATATGAATATTATTGTCGAGATTTCTTAAGGACAATGTTAAGCATCATTTCACATGATATTGAGTCTAACTATGATTTTTATTCAAAGCTTTGTTGAAATGACATTGTTGAGCTTCATATTTATATGATGTCTAGTGTATGCATGATTTCATGATGAGTCTTGTCAATAGACAATGGTGAGCTTCATTTCATACGATATTGATTTTATGCATGATTTCATGTTGAGCTTCGTCACTAGATGATGTTGAGCTTCATATTTATACGATGTAGAGCATTACATGTTTGGGAGAAGAGTCTAGCACCGAGTGGGCTAAGGGTCGATAACCCTACGCCCCAGAACTACGTGCCAACGTAGGTTGATTCTATTATTTTATTGGGACCTCCCTTGTGAGCTATCCCCGACCCGATTGGCCCCTTTCAGCTTGATATCGATATCATGGTAGTGTCTTTAACCCTGGCAAGGTTTTGGATGGCTCTGCCCACTTGAGTGTAATAGTCGAGAACACGTAAGCTCTATCGTGGTATGTCTGTTAAGTGAAGAGTCTCCCACTGTCTATATCATTCCAATTTGCATATCCATTACTCATTATAAGTATCTTATGCATGCATGATCAACAAGCAAGATTTGACTCATTGTTCAGCTTTTGATATAAATGTTATGTGTTAGCTTTGATTCATTCGAGTTAGTTATGAGGTGCTAAATCCATGCATGAACATGTTATGATAAGAGTACGATTTCAGAATGAATGCATGTAGTCTTCTACTTGCTCTTAAAATTTTTATCATATGTATGAATGGTTTTAAATGATTGATGTTATCAAAGCAGTTTTACATACCTTGCATACTCGGTACATTCCACGTATTGACCGCATACCTTCCATGCGGCATCGTTTCATGATGCAGGATCTGTATCACAGGTTCATCCCCATTCATAGCCGCTTATCAGAATTTTCACCTTCTTGGTTGGTGAGTCCTCATCTTTCGAGGACTAGACTTTCAGTTATCTTGGATATATTTTCAGTTTCAGTATTGTTGAGCTAGTTGGGGGCATTTTCCCATCAGCTCGTCTAGATTAGAGGCTTATCAGACTTAGGCACGTATTCAGCTTTAGACGTTCTTTCTGTTGTTATGTCAAGTTAGACTTCCGCTGAGTTTATGATTATGTTTGTTCATGTTTATTGAATGAGTTAGTGAATGCTTATGCCATGGGTTGACTTGGGGTCTCTCAGGGTCCCTTGTCCTGTGTCTACGATCTGGGTCTACACTCGGGTCGTGACATCTTCGGTCCACCAATCAGCCACAGCTGAAGGACAATGAGATCATGAGTGCTTCGACGTTGGCACCGGTGTTCACTAGTACTGATCCATGGACCGCTAGTCAGTCATAGCTGATTGCTAGTAAGTTCTTGATCACTTTATTGTTGGCACCGGTGGTTCGCCTGTGTTGATTCGTGGTTTGCC
This sequence comes from Datura stramonium, assembly GCA_018107945.1. NCBI lineage: Eukaryota > Viridiplantae > Streptophyta > Magnoliopsida > Solanales > Solanaceae > Datura > Datura stramonium. The sequence goes on along the minus strand of JACEIK010000034.1, from coordinate 542,236 downwards.
GCTCTCCATCCTTCCTCAACACAGTAGAAAACTGCGATCAACTGGCATTTTGCTGGCATCCTTCGATCGAGCACCGGTCCTCAACTCTATTTTCATGCTTTTCGCCCAATTTCATGCTTTTCGCCCAATTTCATGTTTTTCTCCATTCAAGTTAAGTACCTGCAAAGATCAAGAAGAAAGGACACAAAATCCACATAAATGACTTGAAAACTAAGAAAAAACTCATGTTTAAGAGCCTAGTGAGTTGGTATATTATCAACTCATCAAACCCCCAAGCTTGACCCATTGCTTGTCCTCAAGTATTACAATTCTTTTCATTTGAGCAAATGGACAGCATGTCAAATATGAATCTATTCACCAAGGATCAATAAGCCTAAGACAACCCAAAAACGCTTACAAACTCAAGGAAAAAGACAAATGACTCCTCCCAAAATGTGAAAAAGTTTAAAGAGGTAACCATAATGAATAGACATGATTCACCACTACTTTTATTTTTCCAAACAAGGGGATGGTTTATCACCACAAGCACACATAGCATCTCCAATTATTACAAATTCACATTCAAAGCTTGCCTTGAAGCTCACAACACTAATATCCCAATCACTTCTTTGCACCAATGCAAGTATGTTCTCAAAGGAGGTGATGCCACTCACAAGAAGAGAGAATCCCATTTTTTATTATCAAACAATGCACACACAAAGAATTATAGAATAAGACAATAGTGCTCACTCTCACGAAGAAATTCTCCACGCACACACTCAACCCATAGGCTTTCCCTTCATGTGACTCGCCACTAATATAGAGTTGCTATACTCAGAATCAATTAGGACTTTACGGTCATAATGAAGGCTAGGGATATGGGTTGTACAATTATTTAGCTCTTGTGACTAGAAGCTCCCACATGACCCTTTTTGAACACTTTTAACATCACATCATACTCTTTAGATCACTACCCCTTATCTCTCCTTTTTCTTCATCTTCATCTTTTGTTAATCAAGAGCCACCCTTTATAACTCCAATGGTTTTCACATTTAGCCTCATTTAAGCAAGGGGTAACACCTTTCACTATTCTTTCTCTTTTGATGATTCTATATTTCTCAATCCATCATTTCATTCATTTTGATCACAATTTGGTGCTACCTCCCATTAATGCTCATCATATTTCTTCCCTTCTTGCAAACCCCCAAACTTAGGCTCTTTGCTTCGTTTCTATTGATTTCCTTACCTCTCTCATTTCCTAGTCTTCAAGCCCCCCTTTTCATTCATTCATCACAAAAAGAATAAATTAGGGAGGATGGGTGTCAAAAGATAGGATTACAAGGGGACATTGGCTTGTAATGTGGTTTCCAATAAAAAAGGTCAAAGACTCAACATTGGCTAACAAGGGAAGATGTTTAGGGAGGTCATTCTGGGTGAATTAACTAGCAATAGAAAGCCTAAAATAATATTTTAAGTGCAAATACCTCTAGAATTTTTCCTTGAATCACACTTAGGGCAATCATTCAATCAGCCTCACCACACAAGGTATCACACTCTAAGGAGTTCACATAATACATTGCCACATCTAGTTTACGATTTTACAACCATTAAGCATGTGAATCAACAAGCCAAACAAGGAAAATGCAATATATGACAAGAGAGTGCTACATTTTTCATTTCCAATGCCTAATTTCTTCAAAACTCATTTTTCATGCCACAAAAAATTGTTTTGGTGGTTCCCTTCAAAAGCAATTTCACAAGACTCAAAGATATGGCATTTTCCCTTAAGAACATCGCCTTACAATATATCATTTGGAAATGTCACCCGGTTCGACAATAGAAAAAGAAAGGAAAAAGTAATTGCTCCTCGGGAAAGAACAGTGGTATAATAAAAACACTTGGAGTGTTTTCACTACCTCTATTTACAAAGGCAAAACTCAAACCTGCACTTACAATTCAAAGATAATTTTTCATTTCATTTCATCCATTCCGAGCCCGATAAAGGCTCATTAACCATTCAACGAATATTAACCAAAAACAAAAGCCCAACAAGGGCATACTGAGCCCAACAAAGGCTCACCAATCATCACAATTTTTTTTAAAAAAAGTCCGAAAAGGGCAACATATATCATCAATAAAAAAATTGACCACCACAAAAGAAACAATCATCCCACCCCCAACTTAGACAATACATTGTCCCCAATATATACATACAAAATAAAGAGGGTGAGAACTCCCTGAAGTGGTCACTTGTGATCATCCTCATCATCTTCATCTTCAGCTTCCCCATCATGGCCTTCATCTCCCAGGTCCTCATCATCATCTCCCAAGCCCTCGAACAAGTCATTGATGGGGCCTCGGACTGTAGAAGGGGAAACGATAGCTGCATCAAGTGACCTCATGTCGGGCACCTCTATTGATGTACGACCTTTCCACTCCCTTACCTCAACCTGGAGAGAGGTGAAAACCCCCTCCACGACATCCACACACAAGCATAGCTTGGTTAAGTTGTCATACATTGACTTCATCTCCTTTTTTACCATCTTGGCAATCAACGCAGGGAGACTCTTAGCCAATTTATGAAGTTGGACCTTATGGGAGTGAGTCATCTCTGGCAGTTTATGGAGGCTACTAGGATAGGATGATGTGGAGGGAGGTTAGGCTCCCCTAGTTGGTGCTTCTCTTTAAACTGGCCTGATGCTTCAGAATGTGGCTTGTTGAGATCGGGGGCCATTGGGGCCTGCTCAAATCCATGAGAAAGGGACTCCTCAGGGACGTCGAATACCTTCAACCACTTCCTCTTGCTCTTCGGAGCATCTGCATCCCTTTCTCGCTCCACTGTAATCACACCGGTAGTAGAGCTAGGGGCTTCATTTGGGAAAGAGTGGCACCTCGGCTTGAAGGCATAGCTGGGATATAAGCATAGCATAGGGCATTGAAGTGCTACCTTGCCTCGCTTTCCTCTTCATCTGAACAACCACTATCTCTCCAAAATTTATGAGGACCCCTGTCATGATGCATGTGATGAGGATGGACGCTTCGAAACATACCCTCTACTCATTCTTTGAAGGCATAATCCGGCCATAAATGAAATCTAGCCACAGCTACTTCAAACTTAAGATCATACCAGGAGATCTCGTCACCCATAGAGGCCTAAAAAGAAGTGTCTGCAGCAATGATGGGAGCTATCCACCTGAATTGGTTCTTTGTAATACCCCAAAATCTCTAAGATTAGATCCGAGGGTTGAAACAGAGAAAACATAATTTTTTTATACCAGGTCAAAGGACGAGTCGTCCAGTGACCCGTGAGGTGCACCACGTGTCGTTAGGTGACTCTTGAGAAGGAATGAAAACTTGGTTGGGTTTTTTGGTTTGGGGGTTGACCACAGGTGAGGCCACAAGTCATGGTCAGCACTTATAACGTCCAAAATATACTCCTCACACAAAGAGCACACACGGTCGTTGTATCAAAACAAGTAACCCGATGGATGTCGGGGTTGAATTCCACAAGGACTAGTGAGTGATAATTACAAGTGTCAGTTGAGAAATTGAATTTAGCTTGCACCACTTAGAAATAACATAGAAATAAACAAGTTGGGGTAGATTGGAATTTGTAATAGAGTCTAATTTCTAATTTGGTTAACTACGATAGCAAAATTACCAGGGTTTTTAACAAGAATGTGAAAGACTAGAGGTGTGGTGTAGATGATACTCTAACTATATAGGGTCATGCTAGGTCCTGTCATAAGTTTAATAAGTGTAAATAATCTCGAAAAAATAGGTATTTACTGCTTTTCAGACTCATAAATACCTCTCGCTAGAGTTTTATCCAACCTCTAGACACCATTATGTTAACCCGATCAGATTTGGTTTAATAGTTGCACTAATTTATAGCTATTAGCTACTAATTAGGAGTGAGAATGTAATTTTTGCTATTTCTATCCCAATTTCACAATCTCTTATCCATATCTACCATTAAATTCTCTTTCAATACTCAATTATTCTTTTGCAAACAACAATCAAGTAAGAACAATTAGATCCACATCATAATCAATGGATCTTCCATTATAGATTGATGAGAATCTAATAGATTTACACTTAAATAAACAATATCGAGATGACTCTAGCAATACCCGCTCTAATTAAGCATTCATCATCACACACCTCTAGTTAATTATTTAGCTTCTCATGATTAAGAAATTCAAAAGCACATTTTACAATAAGCTCATTGAATTCAATAACAAGAGTAGTAAAATCAAGTTCACAAGTAGTGTTCAACAATGACAGTACCTTGCTATCAAGAACAAGAAAAAGAGAATAGTACTTTTCAAATTCTACCAATCAAATTATCCTCTTCTTTTCCAATGGAATGTTCTAAATCTAGGAATGGAAAGATGATATATGATGAGTACACAGTACTTTTTCTAGAATATATATATCCAATAAAATAGGGTATCTTCTCTCTCTTTTTTCATGTTGGACAAATTTGCCCCCTAACAACATTTTGGAATCGGTGAAAGTACTGACGGTTGGCCAATTACAATCCGCGGACTGTCGGTTACACAATCTGGGCCTTTAATAAATTCCAGTAACCATTGGCTATTCATTCGGCGTTTCGCTGATCTCCATCCGCGCACCGCCGATGCTTTGGTCTTCAATCCAGCAAGTCAGGTGTCATTCGGTGGCTAGATCGGTGAGTCGCCATTGGCAACCCACGTTTCTCTAGTGGCTTTGTTTCCCAAAGGCAGTGGTGATCAACTTTTGACAGGCGTTTCACCGATTTTTTCGATGGAACGCTGAATTTCATTCACTTCTTTTTTTCCCTCCATTTATTGCTCGTTTCCTCAAATTAAGAATCTGCACACAACAAAGGCAAAAAGGGCATAAAATCCACAAAAACAACTCAAAAATTAAGCAAAAATTCAGGCTTAAGAGCCTAATGAGTTGGTGAATTATCAACTCATCAAACCCACAAACTTGAACCATTGCTTGTCCTCAAGTAATGCAATTTTCATCAGCTAAAAGACATTTCACTCTTCACAATTCATACATCAACAACCACCTAGTGTATGAAAACCCAAAAATTCTCACTAGTCTCACTGTAAAAAGAGAAGAAAAATCCCCTAAAAACCAAAACAATGAAGATATTTCAAGAGATTACCACCATTCACAATATGGTTCATAAGAATTTTCCTTTCATAGAACAAGGGGCATTGCGCATCCAAGAAATACACATAGCAGCTCAATTCATAATCATTGCACATTCAAAATTTTCCTTAGAGCTTGTATTTATCATGCCTTATGCACAGATTTACCTTTAATGCAAATCGTGTCCTCAAAAAAGAGGTGATTCCACTCACCAAAGAGAGAATCCCTATTTTCTTCATGATTCAATGCACTCACACAAGGGATTTCACAAAGGTAAGATTGCACTAACTCTCCCAAAAGAAATCTGCATGCACCCAACTCGACCCATAGGCTTGCCCTTCGTGTAAATCGCCACTAATGTAGAGCAGCTACACTTAAAATCACTTAGGACTTGCGGTTCATGATATAGGATAGGGATAAGGGTAGGATAAATTTTTAGATTTAGTGACTAATACCTCCCTTTTATAAACACTTGCAACATCCCACTAACTTATTGAAATTACTCCACCTTATTTTTCCTTCTTCATTATTTTCATCTTTTGTGTAACACCAACCATACTCTTAACACCCATGAATTCCATAACTAGCCTTTTATGAACAAGAGATAACACCTTCTTTTACCATTCTTTTCTCTTTTGATGATTCAAGGCCTTTCAACCCAAATGATTCATTCCTTTCATCACAGTTTTGGGTGCTACCTCACATTGAAGTTCTTATTTTTTTTCTTTTCTCTTTCAAACCCCCAAACTTAGGCTTTTTCCTCATCATCACATTCATCTCCTTATCGCTCCCCGATTCATTAGCTTGAAGCCCCCATTTTCACTATTTTATTGCTAGACATTAGGGAGGTGGGTGCCAAAAAGAAGGATTAGAAATGGGCATTAGACTTGTAATGTGGTTTCCAGGAAAGGGTTCAAGGCTCAAACATTGGCTATCAAAGGTTAATGCTCAAGGAGGTCATTTTGGGTGAGTAACTACCAAAAGGAGGCCAAAGATCATGTTCTGAGTGCAACTACATCTAGGATTTCACCTTGAGTCATACTTGGGGCAAGTTCTAGAGAAGAAGAGGTGCTTGGGATTCACAAAAGTCCTTACCACACAAGGCATCACTCCTCAAGAGACCACAAAAATCATTATCTACACAAAATCTTGGTCTAAGACATCAAAACATGAAAATTAATAAGTCAAGCAAGGAATCTACAAAGTATGAAAAAGATATCTATGTTCTCGATTCAAGCATCTGCCCATTATCATTTTCCTCTTCCTGCCCCATTTTTTAAAAAAACATTTCAAAAATTTTCTGGTGGTGCCTCTCAAAACAGCTTCATAAAAGACTCAAAAACCACATGACATTTAAACTTAAGAAAGTTTCCACTCCATATATAATCAAGAAATGCCAACCTGGTTTGACAAAGAAAATAGAAAGAAAACAAATGTATGCTCCTCGAAAAAAAACCGTGGTATAAATAAAACCCTTGGAGTTTATTTATTATTCTACTATTTATAAAGGCGAACACAAACAAGAAAACTTAGGTCATGCACATCAAATTTATCAACTCAAAGCGAAGACCCCTTTCTATCACTAGCACATCACCATTCAAAACTAAATTATGTCATTCATTTCATTTTCATAACAAGCCCGACAAGGGCATTCATCAACAATCAAAATAAACAAAAGCCCGAAAAAAGCTATATCAAGTCAATAAGGAAAATATCAAATCACTGACCCCCCAACAAACAAACACTCATCCCTCCCCCACTTAAGAGAATACATTGTCCCCAATGTATGCATGTAAAAGGGAAAGGGACAAGAGACTCCCTGAGCGGGTCATTGTTCCTCATTTTCATCAGTGGCATCACCTACACCATCACTACTGACCTCACCTAGCCCAAAAAAATCATCCCCCAACCCTTCGAATAGATCATTAATGGGGCCCCGAACTGTGGATGGAGCAGCCATTGCAGTGTCAACGACACTCATGTGAGGAAACTCTATTGAAGTTTGGCTCTTCCATTCCTTTACCTCAGTTCAGAGAGAGGTGATAGCCCCCTCAATCGCATCCACCCACTTGCATAATATAGTGATGCTCTCATACAAGGATTTGAGCTCCTTCTTAACTATTTACGCAATGAGTGTAGGGAGACTCTTGGCAAATCTTTGGGGTTGGCTCTTATGAGAGTTGGTCATTTCCACAAGTCTGTGGAGACCACTTGATTGGGAGGATGTTGGAGGGGAAGAGGCACCTCGAGAAGGTATATCACCTGAAGCTTGGCTTGACACTTCGTGATGGGGCATGTTCAAATCCGGTGCATGTGGTGACTGGTCCGACCCCTGGGATAGTGATCCCTCAGCCAACCCAAAATCATACATCCTTTTCCTCTTAACTGTGGGTGCCTCGGCATCTCTCTTCCGGTCTATGGTAATTACTCCTAAAGCAGCACCAAGGGTTTCATCCGGGAACAAGGGCACTCTAGCTTGTGAGCACAGCTGGGAGATGAGGATAGTGTATGGCATGGAAGTACTAGCCTGGTATGCCTTCCATTTATTTGTCGGGCCACAATCTCCCTAAAGTTAATGGGGACTCCGGAAATGATGCAAGAAATGAGAATTGTTGTTTCCAAGATGACCCTTTGCTTGTTCTTTTAGTGAATGATACGAACATAGATAAATTCAAGCCATAACTTGGCTTCAAACTTCAAATCATAGGGAGAGATTTCTCCACCCATGGATGGCCAAAAGGGTGTATCAGCAGCAATGATTGGGGCTATCCAGGAGAATTGGCCCTTCATGTCTGCCACCCGGGCCATATACTCCATACCCGAGTCTATCTCATCTTCCCAAAATAAATAGTTGATGGCAGTTGGGGTGATGTCGACTTTCACTCCCTTTATCATGATCGATGGTAAGCATGGGAAGTCATCAACTTTGCCTCTATGTTGCATACTGTCTTGCCTGGCCTGGTATGAAGCATAGAACTCTGGTACCAGGCTCGAGTAGTAGGACGGGAGAGGATTGGCAAAAGCATGCCATTTTCTGTTTGTGAATTGGGCAGTGATGTTGGGAAGATCACCACGCAAGCATTCTAGATCAAATCACTTTTCCAAAGTGATAGACCAGACCTGGCATATTACATAGTTCTCCTTCATGTTGAGAACACATAATATGATGGCCTCTTTGGAGTTCACAGGTGATGCGGAGGCCTTGGCTTGGCCCTTGCCTTTGCTGGTGGACGATGCGGGGGCCTTGTCCCTTCCAGTGTTTCTGGATGAGGATATGGTATTTCTGCAAACATTTTATTAGTGACATCTATACTTTAATTGAACTAAAATAACTCAAGCTATTCTAAAGTTGAAATGAAAAGCAAAGATGAAAAACCATCATTTAAAGAACCAACAGCATCGGCGACACACCGGTGAGTCACAGGAGGAGTCCGCGAACCACTGATGATTCACCGATGCCTAGCAGAAGCATAAGCATATCAATAGTCTACCAGCGATAAGGTGGATAGTTTTTGATACCGATATGCGAACCACCGATGAAACACGAGATCTAAGCAGTGGCCTAAAGCCAACTACAGATTGGACTGATATTCCATCGATATTTCGTCGGATCGGGCTGACGAATTGCCAAATGTCGTCATCCCCAAATAAATTCCAAACATTTCAATGGTGCCCATCCATAAACACCCACACCCATTTCAGTAAATCATCAACTCTACACATGAAAAAGGGCTTAAATGAAGATCTACCCTTAAGAAAGGCGTCACCCAATCTATCATCGGGAAAAGCATGACATTTCAATCCCAGTGGGTTAGTCAAACTTCAGCCCATTCAAATTCACAAAAATAACACACCTATCCCACACCCATATTAACCTTACACTTCTATCCCCTAAACATTTCAACAAATAGAGCATGGACCATGAATCTAATAGGAGGAAAAGACAGTAAAAGGGAAGGGAAAGGCATGTTCAAGACACATAAAAGAATGCAATATACGTGCCATTGATGATAACATAAAAGAGACAAGGATACATTACCACACTATAGGAAAGCATTTTGCAAAGAAGAGCTTGTGGGAGTTTAGTACTTTCATCAATGGCAACTTTAGGGGTTGTGGAGTAGAGAAGGAGAATGTGAGTGTTGTGAGGATGTTGGTGAAGGAAGGGAGAGGTTTTATTGGTGGGAAGGTGAGATAGTGATAGGTTGAGGAGAAGGTGGGTAGAATGGTGAGTTAATGTGTTGGTGGGAAGTGGAAAGGTGGGAAAGAGGGAAATATGAGGAAGTGGAAAGGTTGGGTATTGGGAAGACAAAAAGGGTATGGAAAAATGGTTAAAAAAAAGGGAATCTAAGGAAATATTGTGCAGAATAGGGAAGCTCAAGCAACTATTTGGGGTCAAGTGGGTCCACATTTGATTTAAATTCTAAAACAAAATCATACCTCAACCGACGTTGTATCAGTGGTTTTCCGAATTGAATTGGAGTTATGCCACTCTTACCTTTTACACTTGAAATAATTCCCAGTTCACTGTATCTCAGCTGACTATTGACTGGTGGTTCGCGAACTAGATTGGGAATCTGCCGGTGAGCTGTCGCTTGGGCCCCCAATGCTTCAAGTGATTTGTGTTGTATCGGCGACATACCAGCGGTACAAGGTTTTGTATCAATGGTTCGCTGGAGTGTCTGCCGGTCAAATTCTCAAAATCCCAGCCTTCTACTTTCTCGTGACCTGAGGCGTGGGGTTTGCACTTCTAGATTGACGGTTCGCCGGTCCAGCGTAGTTCCCGCGTTGTTGTGGTTCTTTCCCTCTTTGTTCCTCACTTCATTGATCCTACAGAAACAAAAAAAACAAAGACATAAAATAAATCAAATAAAACACTTGGATTGCCTCCCAGGAAGTGCCTTAGTTAATGTTGTGGCATGACGTATCTCTCATTTAACAATTCTTCTCCGATGGACCATCTTTAGACTCCGTCTCCTCCATCTCAATTCCTCTATCCTCATCCTCTTTATGCAACACACCAATCACCTTGCATTCGGCAGGAGTTTCAGCTGACAGACAAACCCTGAAGGTGACTTCTTCACATCCAACACTGAACTTGAGCTCCCGTAGCTCCACATCAACCACAACTCTCCCTGTAGGGAGCAATGGTCTCCCGAAAATAATGGACACTTGTACATCCATTTCACAATCGAGGACTACGAAATTAGTAGGTAGGATGAATTTATCCACCCTTTCCAACACATCTTCTAACACCGCCATAGGTTTTTTAATGAAACGATCCACCATGAGCAACCTCATAGATGTAGGTTTTATGCTTCCAAGTCCCAACTTCTTGAAAATAATCAGGGGCATTAAATTTATGCTGGCACGAGATGGAATAGATCTTTCTTAAACATACATATCCCAATTGTACAAGGGATTGTGAAAGCTTCAGGGTCTTCCCGCTTGGGGGTAAGATTGCTCATCATCATTACACTACAATGGTGGGTCATCTCCCCACTACCCGCATCAACCACCTTCTTCTTTTTTAGCAATTCTTTCATGAATTTAGCATATTCTGGCATTTGGAGAAGAGCATCCACGAACGGTATATTAATGGACAATTTGCTGAACATGTCAATGAATTTGCTGAACTGATCGTCCTTTTTTTTTCTTAGCCAACCATTGTGGATAAGGGGGTGGAGCTCTTGCTTTGAACTTTTCATCATTTGGGACCTTCATGCCTACTTCATCTTCATCAACACGTGAGGGGATTTCATTATCCTTCCCCTCACCTTCCTCTTCACTCTTTTCACCACTCCTTGGCATCTTTGGCATCTCGTCGTTTCCATTTTCATCATTTGATTTAGGATTATTAGCCTCCCTGAGCTTCACTAGTGTGTCTCTGGCCACTTTATCTCTCCTAGTGAAAATAGCCATGCATTGACTATCTTTCTTCAGGTTCGGCATTGTGTCACATGGGAGCGTTCCCTTCATTTGGGGGTTCATTTGAGTGGACAAGTGATTCATTTGAGCTTCCAATTGCTTAATGGACACTAAATGAGAGCTCACCATCTAGGAAAGGTTGGACACCTCCCCTCTCAATTCCTTGACCCCGCTCTCGGTTGATTCCACTTTCTTGAGGACTCTTACTCTCACGCCCCGCCTTGGGGGGTATGACTGGCACCTGGTGCCCTAGTAGGACCTGGATTGCTGACTGGTGAGCCTAAGCACATCTGGTGCCTGCCTAGCTCTATTTCTGATTTCTGGAAATGATGGGCTATATAACGGTTGTAAACACAGCCTCCGGCCCACTGGGCCTATAGCCACCTGTGTATACAATAACAGCTAACCAGAAACATACTCATAATAAGGAACCTATGCGAGCCGACAAGGCCACCATGCTGTCTAGTCATCTGAAACTCAACATAGAGAATACTAAATAACTACGTGACCGGCAAGGTCACCATTACTATCAAACTATGGCCCCACACGGCCAACATAAACAAGAATACTAAACAACTGAACACAATGCACGGCCTCACACGATCGACTCAACTGACCACAGGGAGATAAATATATACAATCTGCAAGCCTGTATGAACATTGATAGAAATGATCGGGACAGGGCCCCGACCTACCCATACTGTACAACAAAAAGGAAATAAACTACACCTCTGAATATCAGGCTCCGGATGACAGGAGCTGATGACTCTATAGCTAGCTGGAATCACGAGGGATTGCCTCCTCGTCTAT
>JACEIK010000034.1:507780-521475 GCA_018107945.1 Datura stramonium | reverse complement strand
CTTTTCCCGGGCCTTTTTCTAGCATGTATGGCTTTCAAATACGCTTAACCAACACGCGAATAGGCCATCTATGTGCCGGGAATCTTACGGGGTGTAACACTTACTAACATCTCTTCAATTTTTGAACTACCAATATCGCTCATACCTAGATAACTTTGGGTGTTTCCAACTTTCGGAAGGGGAACATATGGGTTGGAACTTTGGTGGTAGCGGTCTCCCTCTTGATTCTTCTCTCTATTTCCCTGTCTTTCATTTCTTTCGGGCCATCCCTGTGCATCACGGTTTCTCCAGACTTGGTTTTCTTCCCTTAGGCACCAATGGCCTTAATTGGTCCCTTGAAACCCCAGTCGAGGACCTCCCATTTGATTTCCCAGGTATTGGCATTCTTCCTCATACCTCGATGGCGATGATTCTCCTTCATATTGCAAAGGACCTTTCATGTCTACAACATTCACCACCTTGGGCCCTACCCCCTATCACATGTTTGGTCATGAGTTCCAACTTTGTCATCATTTTAGCAAGATTTTCATCTCTCTCTTCTCTCTTTTCCACAACTCAGCCACCAATGCACTAGAGCTGATCTCATGTGTCTACATTCGTCTCTCTCGTGTGCCAGGCCCTATTGGTTTTTGTTATTCTGTACAAAAAGGCTTTAGCCAACCCATATGTTTGATCTATAATAGATCCTCCAACTAAATTGTTGGCAACAGATTTGTTGATGGAGTCAAGGGATCGGTAAAAGCTTAGGAGAAGCACTCCATCATGAAGGCTATGATTGGTACAATGAGCGAACTTCTTTTTGAACCATAGCCATGCCTCAAGAAAAGGCTCTCTAGGCTCTTGCTTGAAATTTGTGATGTCATCCCTCAGCTACAACATTTTCGATGGAGGGAAGAAACGATCCAAAAAGGCTTCAGGTAATTCTTTCCAAGATGTAATACAACCAGGTGACAATTCTTTCAACCACATCGTCGCTTCTACTGCTAGAGAAAATGGGAAAAGCCTTAGCCTGATAGACTATTGAATTATGTTTGTGATGTTAAAAGGCTGACATATCTCCAAGAAATTTCTCAAATTCCAATTTGCGTCCTCACTTGGTTTACCCATAAAGAGTCCATTCATTTGCAACAAATGTAGCATGGTGCTTGTGACATGAAATACGACATTCCCTACCATGGGTGGTAGGAGAATGGTTCCCGCAATCTCCGGCATCACCAGGTTATCATCCTCATGCTCCATGTTACCTTCCACTGAGCTATCCCATGCTTGGGAGTGATGACTCATATGGTTTTGATATCCTAAAAAGCACAGCAAAATCATGTTAAGTAACCAATATGCAAGGCTATTTAAAATTAACAATCAACACAAGAATATCAAGCGCTAGTCCCCGGCAATGGCGCCATTTTTGATAACGTCTAAAATATACTCCTCATGCAAAGAGTATACACAGTCGTTGTATCAAAACAAGTAACCTGACGGATGTCGAGGTCAAATCCCACAAGGACTAGTGAGTGATAATTACAAGTGTCGGTTGAGAAATTGAATTTAGCTTGCACCACTTAGAAATAACATAGAAATAAATAAGTTGGGGGAGATTAGAATTTTTAATTGAGTCTAATTGCTAATTTGGTTAACTATGATAGAAAAATTACCAGGGTTGTTAATAAGAATGTGAAAGACTAGAGGTGTGGTGTAGATGATATACTAACTAGATAGGGTCATGCTAGGTCCTCTCATAAGTTTAATAAGTGTAAATAATCTTGGGAAAATGGGTATTTGCTGCTTTTCAGCCTCATAAATACCTCTCTCTAGAGTTTTATCAAACCTCTGGACACCATTAGTTCAACCCGGTCAGATTTGAATTAATATCTACACTAATTTCTAGCTATTGGCTACAAAATAGGAGTGGGAATGTAATTTTAGCTATTTCTATCCAATTTCACAATCTCTCATCAATACACACCATTAAATTCTCTTTCAATACTCAATTATTCTTTTGCAAGCAACAATCAAGTAAGAACAATTAGACTCACATCATAATCAATGGATCTTCCATTATAAATTGAAGAGAATTTAACAGATTTACACTTAGTTAAATAATATTGAGATGACTCTAGCAATACCTGCTCTAATTAAGCATTCACCATCACACACCTCTAGTTAATGATTTAGCTACTCGTGATTAAGAAATTCGAAAGCACATTTAACAATAAGCTCAATGAATTCAATAGCAAGAGTAGTAAAATCAAGTTTACAAGTAGTCTTCAACAATGGTAGTACCTTGCTATCAAGAAGAAGAAGAAGAAAAAGAGACTAGTACTTTTCAAATTCTACCAATCAAATTCTCCTCTTCTCTGCCAAGGGAATGTTCTAAAGCTAGGAATGGAAAGATGATATATGATGAGTACATAGTACTTTTTCTAGATATATATATATATATATCCAAGAAAATAGGGTATCTTCTCTCTCTTTTTTCATGCTGGATAATTTTTCCCCTGAGCAGCATTCTTGAATCGGTGGAAGTACCGACGGTTCATTTGTTACAATCCGTGGACCACCGGTTACACTATCTGGACCTTTAACAAATTCCAGTAACCATCGGTTGTTCATTCGGCGTTTCGCCGATCACCATCCACGCACCGCCGAAGCTTTTCTCTTCAATCCAGCAAGTTCGATGTCATTTGGTGGCTAGGCAAGCGATTCGCCATTGGCAACCCGCATTTCATTGGTGGCTTTATTTCCTAGAGGCAGTGGTGATAGGATTTTGATCGGTGTTTCACCGGTTCTTTTCAGTGGAACGCCAAACTTCATTCACTTCCTTCTTTTATCTCCATTTCTTGCTCTTTTCCTCAAATTAAGCATCTGCATACATCAAAGGAAAAAAGGGCATAAAATCCATTAAAAAAACTCAAAAACTAAGCAAAACTTTCAAGCTTAAGAGCCTAATGAGTTGGTGAATTACCAATTCATCAAGCACCACGAGTCGTTATGTTAGCCGTGGTCAGGAGTTTTACTTGAAGGTTGGAGGTTTTGCAATGCTCCTAATGAATAGTCACCACAAGTCTTCGAGCACACCATGAGTCGTGGTGTCCCTCGTGGTGACCATAGATGATAAGTTACCAGTGCTGATGACGGAACGCAGACCATGACTCATGGTCCTTGACAACGAGTCGTCCAGTCCCTCATTGGGACTGGTAGTGTATATTTTCCTGCGAATTTATTAAGGGCTTTCCCATAATTCCTAAGTTTCTAATACCTAAACTACATCGTTTTAAGCTCAAATAAGTGTGTTTTAAGAGGTTTTAATTCATTCTAATTCTATCCCTCTCCATGTATGCAAGCCTACTAGTTTCTAAGGGTGATCAAGCTTAGGATTCATCAAGTTCTTCCCCAAATTCCTTTGGGCAATCAAGAGGGTTGTGTAATCATAATTTCTCAATTATGTAGAGTTATGAATGGGTGTATCCATCAACTCCTATGTCCAATCCCTCTTCAATTTCATGTAATATCTAAGTTGATGAATCTATTTTAACTCAACTTGTGAATTCTCTAAGCATCTACCATGGGTATTCTCTATGCATGTTTCTGATGTTGAATTACGATCCATGGGCATGTTTTATAATGTTTTCAATTACAAATTATGATTTCAAAGTCTTACAAATAAGATGCCCATCTATGGAAGTTCATGAAAAGATGAGATTATGATCTATGCCTCTAGTTATGATGAGATGTTCATGATGAAAGTATGATTTCGAATTACTTGTGTCTATGTTCATGTTTTGAGTAATCAAAGTCTATTTCAAGCATGTCTAAGTATTGGGAAAGCCCATACGATCAAGTATGTTTCGGATTTATCTAAATTTTATGTTTTTAGCTTACCACATGGTTTTGGAGTCTAGACTCCCACTCTTATTCAACTTGTGGTATGGTTTGAGCCAAGGCTTTTAATGTTCTGTTTATAGAATATGTATGTCATGCTATGATTCAGCTTTGTTACTAGACGATGGTCAGCTTCGTTAAAAAATGATGGAGAGCATATGTATATTTTTGGGAGTAGTGTCTAGCACCGAGTAGGCTAAGGGTCAGTCTTGTAATACCTCAGAAGTTCCTAATACTAGATTTAGGATTTGAAAGTGAAAGGTAGCTAAAATCTAAAAATCCTTCTCATAATGGGTTGTTGTACGGGTCGTTAGTGGGACTAACGACCCATTGGATGTGTCTGTGGTAAAGTGTTGCAGAACTAGAGTTGCAAGTAACGGGTCTAGGAACGACCCCGTGTTTTATATAACAGGTTGTCAGATGTGAGCCGTTGCGAGGTTGTTCAGGTTCAGGGAGGAAGTAACGGATCACATAATGACTCATCGATGGGAGCAACAAGTCATTGTAAGTGCCCCTTGGGAGAAATTCCAGAAGAGGGGTAGTGGGGACAACGAATGGTTGCCACGAGTCATTGGAGCTGGGCACGACTCGTGGAACCTATCGTGGTAGGAGGTTTGGGATCCCGTATTCTAGGTGATACAAAGTTGGGTGTAACGTACCATTGGAGCTAGTAACGGCCCATTGTGACGCCCATTGTCACTAGCAGTGCCTAATTTCTAGGATTTTCAGGGCATTTTCCTCATTCCTAAGCTTAGTGTCCTAAACTACGTTGTTTTAAGCTCTGAATAGTGAGTGTTTAGAAGAGTAAGTTCATTCTAAGAGATTCCTAATTCATGCATGCAAGTTTAGAGGTTTTGGAGAGGTGATCAAGCCTAATTCTTCAAGTTTTTCATCAATTCTTCATTGGGAAATCAAGGGAGTTGTAGAATCAGTTCTTCTAAGGTATATGGGGTTATGAATGGGTGAAATTGTTCACACCCATGCCCAACTCCTCTCTAATTCATGAAATTCTATTGATAATTCTATGAGGTTTTATCCCAATTCTTATTAAATCCTTACGATCTATCTATGGGTTAGTCCCTCTCATGTATAAATTCATGTTTCATGAATCATGAGAAGATTTTATAGCTATTTAGATTTAAATTTATACAAACTATTCCCTATTATGCATATTTCATGAAAGTTCAAGTTATGTTTCCATTTTGATTTTGATGTTCATTAGCCCATTATGATGTATGACTTATGATATGATTTCTCTCAAATGTTCATCATGAATTTATGAATATCAATTATAAATGAATTTTAAGAATGGATGAACGTCATGGTTTATGGATTTATGATTTTGGCCGACTCACGGGCCTTATTTCATGGCTAGTTCACGTATTTCAAGCATGCTTATAATTATCATGATTTTTACTAGCTTATGAATCTCATGTATATTATCCTATGAGCACTATATATGTTTTGGTAGTAGTATTTAACACCTAGTAGACCCGGGGTCTAAGCATACCCGGAGTCTCAGCACTACGCGCCAATGTAGTCATGATAGGACATCCATGATACTGTCCCCTTAGCCTAAATGGGCCTTTTATTGTGATATCACACCTCTTTTCATGGTTCTACCCTTGGCAAGGTACAAACACCCTCCCGACTAAGGTTTACAGGTCGGGCTCCATCTGTGCTCATATGAGGTATGTTGGTTATAAGAATCTCCCACTGTTTCTCATGATTTATGTATGGTTATGATTATATACTTTGGCTCAAGTCATGTTTAATAAAGTTTATCTGTTATGATAATGATTATGAATGATTTGTGGATGTTTTGAAAACCTTGAGCCTTATGTTTGCATTATGATATTTACGTTATGATCATGCTGTCCCACTCTTATGAATTCTTATGTATTTTAAACTATCCATTTTTACTTACCTTGCATGCTCGGTATATTTCAAGTACTGACCGCATACTCTATGTTGTATCATTTTATGATACAGACTTCGATCTTCAGACTTAGCCTCGTCACTAGCCAGTTTCGGAGTTATCATCCAGTCTCTATTGGTGAGTCCTCATCTGTCGAGGGCCCCTTTCTATTCAGTTATGTTACGTATTTTTAGTTTCAGACTTAGAGGGTTAGTTGGGGTCTTGTCCCATCAACTCATCAGTATTAGAGGCTTTTCAGACATAGTGTATAATCAGCTTCAGATTTGTGTATGTATTTTGATTTTCTGTTATGTTTAGACTTCCGCTGTGTTTATTATGATAAACCTTCCTCTTTTATTGATTGAGTTAGATGTATGTTCATTCCATGGGTCGACTTGGAGTCTCTCGCGGCTCTTTGTACCATGTCTCAATCTGGGCCTATGTTCGGGTCATGACAAACTCGGTATCAGAGCATTAGGTTTTGAAGTGTCCTAGGGTGTCTAAAAGCCGCATTAAGTAGAGTATTTTTCATGAGTGTGAAGCATGCCACACTTATGGCGAAGAAGCTACGAGACGTTTATGAAATGTTTCCTTCTTTCATGATTTATGTCATGTGGTGAAATGTCTCTCTATCCTTCTAACTCGTGCTACTCGTTTTTGCAGAATCATGCCTCCCCGCAGAGTTGATGGAAGAATAAATGGGAACAAAAATGGCCACGAGGATGGAAATGGAGACGGGCACCATCAAGCCCCACCAGTCCATGTGGAGCACATACCCGAGCTAGTTGCCCACGTAAAATTCGGGGCAGCTATTCAGATGTTAGTCAAGGCCATGACTGCCTAGGTCAATCAGGAGGTGGTATCACATGTCCCTCAGAATGAGAATGCGGCGGTAGTAAGGGTTAGAGACTTTCTGAGGATGAACCCTCCCGAGTTCTTTGGATCAAAGGTGGACGAGAATCCACATGAGCTCATTGAGGAGATTTTGAAGATCACCCATATTATGGGGGTGACTGGGGAATGTGCTGATTTGTCCTCATATCAGTTAAAGAGGGTCGCATACATTTGGTTCAAACAGTGGAAGGGGAGTAGGGAAGTTGGAGAAGGCCCTAGCAGTTGGGATGAGTTTCATGCCGCTTTTCTCAATCGATTCTTCCCTCGGGATATGAGGGAGCTGAAACTAGCCGAGTTTGGGAATCTTAAGCAAGGAAAGATGAAGGTTCAAGAGTATGCCTTGGAGTTCATATATCTGTCCGGGTATGCACATGACTTGGTGGCGGATCAGAGGGCTCATGTAAGCAGGTTCGTACATGGGATAGCAGACTCCTTGGCCAGGGATTGTTGCACTGCGATGTTTCTCTAGGATATTGACTTTGCACAGATAGTCCTCTACGTCCAACAGATGGAGGTGGTACGGATTAGCGAGCGGGAGAGAGAGGCTAAGAGGGCTGGGATGGATAGTGTTAGATTCACTCAGTAGAGCTCCGATGGTGGTCACCGCCCTCAGTTTCAGCAAAGGTCATTAGCCCTAGCACCATCATCAGCTAGTGTCCCATCCCAACCTATACGTGATCAGAGGGGTAGAGCATCAGGATCGAGGACCTACGGGAGCATTTTTAGGAGATCGCACTTTTCCAACCCGTGCAAAGTGTGGCAAGAACCACCCAGGGAGGTGTTTAGTTGGTTTAGACGCTTGTTTCGGGTGTGGCAAACCTGGACACAGGCTCAGTGATTTTCCTTTAGCTAGATCAGGTGATGGTGGAGTCTGTACCCCAGATGCTAGTTCAGAAACTTCGATAGCACGTCCCTTCCAGTATGGTGCTTCTACTAGCACAGGTGGCGGGCAACGCCAAAACAAGTTCTATGCCCTAGCATCCCGCTAGGAGCAGGATGTCTCCCCGGAAGTTTTCACTAGTATGTTATGAGTTTTCCACCTTGATGTATATGCTTTGTTAGATCCATGGGCTACTTTATCTTTTGCGACGCCCTATGTTGCTAGTAGCTTTAGAGTCAGTCCCGAAATCCTATCAGAACCCTTCTCAGTCTCTACTCTAGTGGGTGATTCAGTTGTAGCTAGGCGGGTGTATAGAATTCCTCGGTCACAGTCCTTCAGAAAGTAACCTTAACCAATTTAGTAGAGTTATCCATGACCGATTGATGTTATTCTTGGAATGGATTGGTTATTTTCATGTTATGCCTCAGTTAATTGTAGAACCCGGGTAGTAGAGTTCAAATTTCCGGGTGAGCCAGTCCTAGAGAGGAAGGGTAGTTCAGCTATGCCGGTAGGTCATTCCATTTCCTACCTTAAAGAAAGAAAATGATCTCTAAAGGTTGCGTATACCATTTAGTTAGGTTTAAGAATGCTACATCCGAGACCCCGAGTATCCAGTCAGTTCTGGTAGTATGTGAGTATCCAGATGATTTACCAAAAATCCCTCCCGAGCGGGAGATCGATTTTGGTATTGACCTTCTTCCCGATACGCAGCCTATGTATATTCCTCCTTACAGAATGGCCCCAGCCGAATTAAAGGAGTTGAAGATGCAATTGAAAGACCTTTTAGACAAGGGATTCATCAGACCGATCAAATCCCCATGGGGTGCACTAGTTCTCTTTGTCCGAAAGAAAGATGGTTCTCTTCGTATATGTATTGATTATCGGCAATTGAACAAGGTCACCATCAAGAAGAAGTATCCTTTTCCCAAGATTGATGATTTGTTTAACTAGCTTCAGGGTGCCAAGTGCTTTTCAAAGATAGATCTTAGATCCGGATACCATCAGCTCAGGGTTTGGGAGAGTGACATCCTGAAGACAACCTTCAGGACTCGGTGTGGTCATTACAAGTTTGTAGTTATGTATTTTGGACTAACGAATGCTCCTGCAGCTTTTATGGATTTGATGAACAGGGTGTTCAAGACATACTTGGATATGTTCGTGATCGTGTTCATAGATCATATCATGATATACTCTCGGAGCAAGGAGGAGTATGTCGCTCATTTGAGGGTGGAGCTACAGACCCTCAAGGATCGCCAGTTGTATGCTAAATTCAGTAAATGTGAGTTTTGGTTGAACTCAGTGGCATTCTTGGGTCATGTGGTGTCAAATGAGGGTGTACAGGTAGACTCTCAAAAGATAGAGGTAGTGAAGAAGTGGCCTAGACTGGTGAATCCTTCGGATATCAGGAGTTCCTTGGGTTTGTCTTGGTATTATTAGAGATTTGTTGAGGGTTTTTCATCTATTGAAGCCCCATTGACCAAATTGACTCAAAAGAAGGTGAAATTCCAGTGGTCTGATGCTTGTGAGAGGAGCTTCCAAGAGTTGAAGACTCGACTCACCTCGGCACTGGTGTTAACCCTACCAGAGGGCACCGATGGGTTTGTGGTGTATTAGGATGCTTTTAGAATCATCCTTGGTTGTGTATTGATGAGACATGGTAAAGTGATAGCATACACTCCAGGCAACTGAAGGTTCATGAAAAGAATTACCCGACCTATGATCTTGAATTGGTGGTGGTGGTATTTGCCTTGATGATTTGGAGACACTATTTGTACGGGGTCCATGTAGATGTGTTTACGGACCAAAAGAGCCTATAATATGTGTTTACCCAGAAGGATCTAAATCTATGCCAAAGGAGGTGGTTGGAGCTACTCAAGGATTTTGTTATAAGTGTCCTTTACCATCCAGGTAAGGCCAATGTAGTAGCATACACACTTAGAAGACTATCTATGGAGAATGTGTCCCATGTAGATGAGGGGAGGAAGGAGCTGGTGAAGGATGTGCATTGGCTTGCAAGGTTGGGAGTTCATTTGATTGACTCGACCAATGGCAGAGTTATTGTTCAAAATGGGTCAGAATCATCCTTGGTGACTGATGTGAAAGCTAGACAAGAAGAGGACACTATTTTTGTTAAGTTAAAGGAAGCTATTAAGAATCAGAAGGTAGAGGTCTTCTCCAAAGGGGGAGATGGTGTGCTTCGATATCAAGGTCGCTTGTGTACTCTAGATGTTGATGATTTGAGAGATCGGATGTTGCACGAGGCTCATAGTTCCAAATATTCCATATATCCAGGTGCCACAAAGATGTACCATGACCTACGGGAAGTCTATTGTTGGAATGGCATGAAGAAGTACATTGTAGAATTTGTGGCTAAGTGTCCAAATTGTCAGCAAGTGAAGGTTGAGCATCAAAGACCAGGAAGTGTACTTCAAGACATCAGTATACCGACTTGGAAGTGGGAGGAAATCAATATGGACTTCTTCACAGGATTGCCTCCCACTCATCAGCAATATGACTCTATTTGGGTGGTTGTGGATAGGTTGACCAAAGCCGCTCATTTTCTACTGGTTAAAACTACTGATTCAGTGAAGGATTATGCCAAACTATACATCCGAGAGCTAGTTCGGTTGCATGGACTGCCCTTGTCCATCATATCAGACAGAGGTACTGAGTTTACCTCCCAGTTTTAGAGGTCATTTCAAAAGGGACTTGGTACTCAGGTCAAGCTCAGTACAATATTTCATCCGCAAATCGATGGTCAGGCAGAGCGGACTATTCAGACTCTCGAGGACATGTTGGTAGCATGTGTGATTGACTTCAAGGGTAGTTGGGATAAGCATTTGCCTCTCATTGAGTTTGCGTATAACAACAACTATCATTCCAGCATTCAGACGGCTCCGTTTGAGGCTCTCTATGGCTGAAGATGTAGATCGCCTATTGGTTGGTTTGAAGTAGGTGAAGCTACGATGATAGGACCAAATTCAGTCAAAAAGGCCACGGAGAAAGTTCAAATTATAAGGGAAAGACTAAAAATAGCTCAGAGTCGCCAAAAGTCATATGTGGATGTGAGAAGGAGAGAACTCGAGTTTGAAGTGGATGATTGGGTGTTTCTAAAGGTGTCTCCTATGAAGGGGGTGATGAGGTTCGAAAAGAAAGGGAAACTCAACACCGTTATGTTGGCCCATACCGAATGGTGAAACGGGTTGGCAAGGTAGCATATGAGTTGGAGTTTCCCTCAGAACTAACCTCAGTCCATCCAATTTTCCTTGTATCACTCTTAAAGAAGTGTATGGGTGATCCAGCTCTAGTTGTTCCGGTGGACAGTGTTGGTGTGAAAGACAGCCTTAGTTATGAAGAGGTTCCAGTGGAGATATTGGATCGGTAGGTTTGTAAGCTAAGGAACAAAGAAGAAGCTTCAATCAAGGTTTTGTGGAGGAATCAACATGCTGAGGGAGCTACGTTGGAAGCCGAAGCCAATATGATGGCTAAATACCTGCATTTATTTTCTTTTGGCTTAGTTTCATCTTAAGGTATTAGTTTTCTCCTTAATACTTTATTCAATTTCATGTTCAGCTCATGTACCTCAGTTTCTTTCATGTAAAGGGATGTATGTGTGGTTCAAGAATTCAGTTCAGTCATATACTTCAAATCGGAGTCAGTCATTCCGTCAGTTTTCAGCTTATATGATTAGTATTTGAATATGATGATTGCATTTCTCTGCGTTTCTGTATGTTTTTCCAACATTCAAGAATGAATGTTCCCAAGGGGGAAATATTGTAATACCCTAGAAGTGCCTAAGACTAGACCTGGGATTTTAAAGTGAAAGGTAGCTGAAATATGAAAATCCTTCTTAGAAGGGATCGTTGTACGGGTCATTAGTGGGACTAACGACCCGTTGGATGTGTCCATGGTAAGGGGTTGCAGGAATGGAGTTGCAAGTAACGGGTCTAGGAATGACTCGTTGTTTGATGTAATGGGTCATTGGATGTGAGCTGTTGTGAGGTTGTTTAGGTTCAAAGAAGAAGTAACGGATCATGTAACGACTCGTCATTGGGAGAAATGAGTCGTTCTAAGTGCCCGTTGGGAGAAATTCTAGAAGAGGGGCAGTGGGGACAATAGATGGTTGCCACGAGTTGTTGGAGCTGGGCACGACTCGTGGAACCTATCGTGCTAGGAGGTTTGGGATCCCATATTCTGGGTGAGACAAGGGGGGTGAAATGGACCGTTTGAGCTAGTAATGGCCTGTTGTGACGCCCGTTGTCACTGGCAGTGCCTAATTTCCAGGATTTTTATTAAGAGCATTTTCATCATTCCTAAGCCCTAGGGTCCTAAACTACATATTTTAAAGGTCTGAATAGTGAGTTTTAAGAAGGGTAAGTTCATTCTAAGCCATTCTTAATTCATGCATGCATGTTTAGAGGTCATGGAGAGGTGATCAAGTCTAGTTCTTCAAGTTTTTTTATCAATTCTTCATTGGACAATCAAGGGAGTTGTAGAATCAGTTCTTGTCAAGTATGTGGGATTATAAATGGGTGAAATTATTCACACCCACGCCCAACTCCTCTCTAATTCATGAAATTCTATTGATAATTTTGTGGGGTTTTATCCCAATTCTTATGAAATCCTTATGATTTATCTATGGGTTAATCCCTCTCATGTATAAATTCATGTTTCATGAATCATGGGAGATTTTATAGCTATTTAGATTTAAATTTCTACAAACTATGCCCAATTATGCATATTCATGAAAGTTCAAGTTATGATTCCATTTTTATTTTGATATTCATTAGCCCATTATGATTTATGACTTATGATATGATATCTCTCAAATGAACATCATGAATTTATTAATATCAAGTATAAATGAATTTTAAGTATTATGAACTTCATGGTTTATGGATTTATGATTTTGGCCGACTCACGGGCCTTATTTCAGGCTATTTCACATATTTCAAGAATGCTTATGATTATCATGATTTTTACTAGACTATGAATCTCATGTATATTATCCTATGAGCACTATATATATTTTAAGAGTAGTATTTAACACCGAGTAGACCCAGGGTCCAAGCATACCCTGAGTCTTAGAAGTACGCGCCAACATAGCCATGATGGGACCTCCATGATACTGTCCCCTTTTCCCAAATGGGCCTTTTGTTGTGATATCACACCTCTTTTCATGGTTCTACCCTTGGCAAGGTATGAATACCCTCCCGACTAGGGGTTTACAGGTCGGGCTCCATGTGTGCTCATATGGGTATGTCAGTTATAAGAATCTCTCGTTGTTCCTCATGATTTATATATGGTTATGATTATATACTTTGGCTCAAGTCATATTTGATAAAGTTTTTCTTTTATGATTATGATTATGAATTATTTGCAGATGTTTTGAAAACGTTGAGCCTTATATTTGCATTACGATATTTACGTTATGATCATGCTATCCCACTTTTATGAAATCTTATGAATTTTAAACTGTCCTCTTTTACTTACCTTGCATACTCGGTACATTCCAAGTACTAACTGCTTAATCTATGTTGTATCATTTTATGATACAGGCTCCAATCTTCAAACTCAACCGCGTCACTAGCCAGTTCTAGAGTTAGCATCCAGTCTCCATTGATGAACAACATCCCCAATTAGCACGACAAATTCTGTAACTGAAAGAATATAACGATGAATAACTAAATGTCCTCGAAGGATGAGCATTCACCAACACTGGCTAGACAGGCCTAAGGGGAAAACAAGACCAGTGATGCGGCTGAGAGTGATCCTTCAGACCTGTATCATGAAACGATACAACATAAAGTATGCGGTCAGTACTTGAAATATACCGAGTATGCAAGGTAAGTAAAACGGATAGTTAAAGATATATAAGAGTTCATACGAATAGGACAACATGTACGTGAAGTAAATATCATAATATACACATGAGGGCTCAAGGTTTTCAAACCATTCATAATACATTCATATACATAATCATAAGAGAAATTTATAAAAATATAGCTTGAGCCAAAGTAACATAACATGAAAATGCATAAATCATGAGGAACAATGGGAGGACTCATCTTGACCAACACCATCATGATAGATCTTACATGATGCCCCACTATTTCGCCCAAGT
>JACEIK010000034.1:494547-507630 GCA_018107945.1 Datura stramonium | reverse complement strand
CCGAGTCTACTCAGTGCTAGACACTACTCCCAAAAATATGCACATGAGGGCTCGTATAGTAACCGTGCATTCATTCATGAAGTTCATGGCCAAATAAATAATAACATCATTGATCTCCATTTGAAATACATGTTTATCCATGAATAAGGGCCCATAAGTTGGCCAAAAGTCATAGATCCATCAGTCATGAAAACCATGCATACTTGTAAATATTCATATACTTGATATTCATAAATTCATGAAGTGTACTTGAAGAGAAATCATAACATGAATCATAAATCATAATTTAGGCTTAATAAGATCAAAATCATAATAGAATCATAACTTGACTTTTCATGAACCTTGCATAATTGGACATAGTTTGATCCAGATTTGAAACCATAAAATTCATAATCAATTTGTGTATAAAATCTACCCATAAGTCTTAGAATATCATTTAAAACATAAAGGGAATTGACCCATAATAAAATCAAAGAGAATTCCATGGATTTAGGTTAAAACCCCATGAGATCATCAAATCACTTTAATACTTTAATTCTTAAACCTAGAGGGGAATTGGGGAATGAGAGTGAAGAGGAACTCATATTCACAACCGTACATAACTGGGTAAATCTGATTTAGACTTCTCTTTGAAAGCCCAAAGGGAATTGGAGAAGATTGAAGAATTTCTCAAGCTTGATCTCCAAGGAAGAACTCTAAACTTGCATGCATGAAATGGTGAGGCTTAGGATAGGTTTAACACTACTAAAACCCTTCTAACGTAGTTTAGGACTTAGGTTCCTAGAAATTATGAAAATGCCCTTAATGGTTCAATAGGAAATCTCATACTTCCAGAAACGACGAGTCGTTTGATGACTCGTTAGGCAAATGACAAGTTGTTTGCTTAATCCGTGAAGTACATTGAAATTTCTCACTGCTGCTCAAACCACGGGTCACTTAACCACTCATTAGGCAAATGATGAGTTGTTTTCTGACTCTTTAGGGGAAATTATGATCCTTGCAAATGATGGGTGATTTTTTGACTCGTTAGCAAAACAAGAGTCACTTAAACGACGATTGATTTGACAACTCATTCTGAGACCTAGTGCAGATTTTTCCTGTTTTCTCTATTTCAACTCTCATATATGATCTTAGAGACTTTTGGGATATCACAATATCTCCCCCTTAGGAACATTCATCCTCGAATGTGGATAAACATAATGAAAAACTGGGGAATGCAACTATCATCTCAAATACTGAACATCTAAGCTGAAAACTGATGGAGTGACTAACTCCAAAATAAATTACATGATTAAATTAAATTCATGAATCATACATACATGCATTGACATGAAAGAAACTAGGCCACATGAACTGAACATGAAACTGAATAGAGTATTAGGGCAGGAAGCTGATACCTCAAGCGTAAACTGAGCCGGAGAGAATAGATGTGGGTATTTAGCCGTCATACCTGCTTCGGCTTCCCACGTGGGTCTCTCAACATTTTGATTTCACCACAAAACCTTTACTGAAGCTACTTCCTTATTTCTTAGCTTCTGAACCTGGCGATCAAGTATTTCCACTGGAACCTCTTCGTAGCTGAGGTTATCCTTCACACCTACGCTCTCCACTTGGAACAACCAAAGTCGGATCACCCATACACTTCTTCAAAAGTGACATATGAAACACTGGATACACTGAAGCCAAATCTGAGGGCAACTCCAACTCATACGCTACCTTGCTAACCCGTCTGACAATCTGGTACGGGCCAACATAATGGGGACTAAGTTTCCCTTTCTTTCTAAATCTCATGAATCCCTTCATGGGAGATACCTTCATAAGCACCCAATCATCAACTTCAAACTCAATTTCTCTCCTCCTCACATTCGCGTAAGACTTTTGATGACTCTAGGCTATTTTAAACCTTTCCCTTATAAGTTGAACCTCCTCCATAGCCTCATGGACTAAATCTGGTCCTATAAATGCAACTCCACCGACTTCGAACCAACCAATAGGCGATCTACATCTCCGCCCATAAAGAGACTTAAATTGAGCCATCTGAATGCTGGAATGGTAGTTGTTGTTATATGCAAATTCAATGAGAGGTAAATGGTCATCCCAACCACCTTTAAAATCAATCACACATGCGCTCAACATATTCTCAAGAGTATGAATGGTCCGCTTAGCCTGACCATCTATCTACGAGTGAAATGTTGTGCTAAGCTTAACCTGATCACCAAGTCCCTTCTGAAACATCTCCAAAACTGGGAGGTAAAATGAGTACCTCTATCTGATATAATGGAAGAGGGCACTCCATGAAACCAAACTAACTCCCGAATATACAACTTAGCATAATCCTCTGCTGAATCGGTAGTTTTGACTGGTAGAAAATGAGTTTCTTTAGTCAACTTGTCTACAACCACCCAAATAGAGTCATACTGTCGACGAGTACGGGACATCCCTATATTAAAGTCCATATTGATCTCCTCCCACTTATCAGTAGGGATACTAATGCCTTGAATCACACCCCAGGGTCTTTGATGCTCAACCTTCACTTGTTGACAATTTGAACACTTTGCCACAAACTCTGCTATGTCCTTCTTCATGCCATTCCACCAATAAACTTCCCGTAGGTCATGGTACATTTTGGTGGCAGCACCTGGATGTATGGAATATCTTGAACCATGAGCCTCATGCAACATCCGCTCTCTCAAGTCATCAACACCCGGTACACACAAACGTCGTTGATATCGTAGTATACCATCTCCCCCTTCAGAGAAGACCTCCACCTTATGATTCTGAACGACTTTCTTCAACTTTAACAAAATAGGATCCTCGTCTTGTCTAGATTTAACCTTGGTCACCAAGGAAAATTCTGACCCATTCTAAATAATGACACCACCATCCATCGAGTCAACAAGACGAACTCCTAGTCGTGCAAGCCGATGCACATCCTTCACTAATTCTTTCTTCTCCTCATCTACATGGGTCACACTCTCCCTAGAAAGCCTGCTAAGAGCATCTGCCACCACATTAGCCTTGTTCAGATGATAAAGGATACTCATGTCATAATCCTTAAGAAGCTCCAACCACCTCCTTTGACGTAGATTTGGATCCTTCTAGGTAAACACGTACTGTAGGCTTTTGTGATTCGTTAACACATCCACATTAAACCCGCACAGATAGTGTCTCCAAATCTTCAAGGAAAATACTACTGCCACCAACTCGAAGTCGTTTTGATCGAAAGTTGACTGTGGTCAAACTTAGCTTCCTCTAAGCTCATAAATTCAACCAAAGGTTCAAATCACTCCTAAACACCTCGAGATTGATGCAAACTACCCAACTAAGTCATAAATCACCATTAGAAACTAACAGAGCTTTCAGAATCCAAATTCGAGCTCGTTAACCTGAAATGTTGACCTTGGTCAAATCTCGCAAAATATAAACCTTCCTCATCCAATAATCTTCATTAGATCATCTCGAGAATTGTGTCATCCATATCTATAAGTCTTAAATAAAAAATAAAGATATAGAAAGGTTAAACCTAGGGAAATGGGTCAACAACCACAAAATGACCATGTGGGTTGTTACACTTCCAAGCTTGGCTAATAACTGCGCTTTCGTGAACTTCTAGATACCCGACACCTATGGCAGGGATAGAGAGTTATCCTTAGTGTACACGTTCTATCCACCGCTTCCATCATGGGAAAACTCATATAGGGCTTAGAGTAAAGAAAATTGCAAGCATGAATCGTTAAGGAGATCTAAGTTGAGCATACACCTGACATGGCACAATCTTATGAGCCGAGCATGTTGAGAGATATGAGTTAACATACATATCAAGTTTATGACATGAAGTCAAGACTAATAGATTATCATATTAAGACTGGGATCACTATTCGAAGTGGTCAATTAGAATACTAGGAGTCTATGCATAAGAACGGATAGACCGTAACTTCAACTGAGCATAAGAGGAATCATTTGAACCTGAAGAGATTGGCATTCCTTAACTATTAGGGCTAAGTCTCCTTTATTAGGATAGTCAAAGTATGACTTGGCTCATTGACTTATCATCTCCCTCCCTTAGCTTAAAGCCATCATTCTAAGGCTCTTGGATCTTTCTTAAGGTCGAGATAGACCACTAACTCTTGACTTTCCATTTGCCTCTAAGGCTATTACTGAAGTATTCATACTTATAACCATTTTATACCCTCCACGGAATAAATCTCATACTAAAATGCAAAAAAAAGGATGTTGTACCTTATACTATAGTTCCTTGGCCTAGCAACATGCAAGGTTTGTCATGAAAAACTCGCAACATACCTGTGACTACATCTAGAGTTGGCCGCCAACTGCACTAGGTAATTCAACCTACTGAGATGGGCAAGCTTCTAGAGTCGCTGTTCTGATGACTGGAGCACTAGATCTACCCTTGCCCTGCCTAACCGATGGGCAATCTCTAAGCATATGTTCAGGATCATCACACCTAAAAAAATCATCCTTTTCCAGCTAAACACTCTCCTGGGTGTCTCCTACCGCACTTTAGGCATGCCGGCCACTTGGACGGGACGACTGAAGGGGTGGCCGGGGCACGGCCACTCAGGCCCTCCTTCTTGGCTGATGAACAATCTCTATGTTTATGACCGGGTCTGCCATAATAGAAGTAAATGTCTGAACCCACTAAGAACCTTCCTAGGTGGCTCTTTCTGCAGCACCTACAAACTGGATAACTAATCTTCCTCACCCTGGGCTTGTTTCCCGAACTTAAGCTAAAGGCCTCTATTGGGGTTTAGAGTGACTCTCACTACTTGACCCTTGCTAGGAACTCTCCAAGTCTTTGATTCAGGGCATTTTGTTTCTCTTTTCTCCCCCTTTGAACTCTCCATCCATACTCAAACCACCAAACCTAGATAGACTCCTCCTCGTGAATTCTTGAACCCTAGTAGCGGCCACCTCTCCAATAAGGCACGCTGATGCGATAGTCTTCTAGTTAGGCTAAGTGGCCATGGCTCATATAAACACACTGAAAGCGGCCCCAATCCTTGTATTCGTAACTTTCCTGAACATGGAATCCATTGGAGTTGGTGGGGCTGGCTGATTCCCGTTGGTTCTTTGAGGAGACATGTTTCTGCACATGGGTATAACACGAGTTAAATGAATGGAGAGACATTTCATCGCACGACTTAGATCAGGAAAGAAGGGACATTTCCTAAAATGTTTCATAGCCTCTTCGTCATAAGTGTGGCATGTTTCACATCCATAAAAAAGAATCTACCTAATGCAGCTTTCAGACACCCTAGAACCTTCAAAACCAAATGCTTTGATACCAAGTTTGTCACGACCCAAACATAGGCTCGGATTGAGATACGGGACAAAGAACCCCAAGAGGCTCTAAGTCGACCCATGGAATGAACATAACAACTAAGAGCATACTATAAGAAGATAATGATATAATAAAACATGCTTAAGCAGAAGTCTACATACATATAAATCTAAAACAGATTCAACAATGACAAGTTGATTTCTATATAATGTTTGAAAAGACTCTAACATAACTGATGAGGTAATGGGACAATATCCCAAACTAGCTTGACAAAGCCTATAACTAAAAGAACATAACGATGAATAACTAAATGTCCTCGAAGAATGAGGACTCACCAACACTGGCTAGACAGGCCTGAGGGGAAAGCAAGACTAGTGATGTGGCTGAGAGTGATCCCTCGGACCTGTATCATGAAACAATAAAACATAAAGTATGCGATCAGTACTTGGAATGTACTGAGTATGCAAGGTAAGTAAAACAGATAGTTAAAAATACATAAGAGTTCATAATAATAGGACAACATGAATGTGAAGTAAATATCATTATATACACATGAAGGCTCAAGGTTTCAAACCATTCATAATCCATTCGTAAACATAACCATAATAGAAACTTTATAAGAACATAGATTGAGCCAAGTAACATAACATGACAATGCATAAATCATGAGGAACAATGGAGGACTCTTCTTAACCAATACTATCACGATAGAGCTTACATGATGCCCATTATTTCACCCAAGTGGTCAGGTCCGTCCCGGCTTGCCAGGCAAGGGGACGTGCAGTATGGTTATATCATAGGGATCCCATAATAAATATATATAAACCTATGGTGGCAAATAGTTCTGAGACCATGGGGTTTTTCTTTGACACCAGGTCTAGTCGGTGCTAGACACTGCTCCTAAAAATATGCACATGAGGGCTCATATAGTAATCGTGCATTCATTCATGAAGTTCGTGGCCAAATAAATAATAACATCATTGATCCCCTTTTCAAATACATGCTTAGCGATGAGTAAGGGCCCATAAGTTGGCCAAAAGTCATAAATCCATCAATCATGAAGTTTATAAATTCATGAAGAGTCATTGAAGAGAAATCATAACATGAATCATAAATCAAAATTTAGGCTTAGTAAGATCAAATCATAATAGAATCATAACTTGACTTTTCATGAAACCTTGCATAATTGGACATAGTTTAATCTAGATTTGAAACCATAAAATTCATAATCAATTGTGTATAAAATCTTCCCATAAGTCTTAGAATATCATTTAAAACATAAAGGGAATTGACCCATAATAAAATCAAAGAAAATTCCATGGATTTGGGTTAAAACCCCATGAGATCATCAAATCACTTTAATACTTGAATTCTTAAATCTAGAGGGGGAATTAAGGTATGAGAGTTAAGAGGAACTCTCGTTCACAATTCTAAATACCTGGATAAATCTGATTTACACTTCTCTTTAAAAGCCCAAAGGGAATTGGAGAAGATTGGAGAATTTTTCAAGCTTGATCTCCAAGGAAGAACTCTAAACTTGCATGCATGGAAATGGTGAGGCTTAGGATAGGTTTAGCACTCTTAAAACCCTTCTAACTGAGCTTAAAAGTACGTATTTTAGGACTTAGGATCCTAGAAATTATGAAAATGTCGTTAATAGTTCGACAGAAAATCTCATACTGCCAGAAACGATGAGTCGTTTGACGACTCATTAGGCAAATGACGAGTCATTTGAAGACTCATTAGGCAAATAACTTGTCGTTTGCCGACTCATTAGTCAAATGACAAGTCTTTTTCCAACTCATTAGGCAAATGAAAAGTCGTTTGCAAACTCATTAGGCAAATGACGAGTCGTTTGATTAATCTGTGAAGTACACTGGAATTTCCCACTGCTGCTCAAACCACGGGTCACTTTACGACTCATTAGAAAAATAACGAGTCATTTTCTTAATCTTTCATGACTATCCAAAAAAGATTAACATTTCCACAAACCACGGGTCTTTTGATGACTCGTTAGGCAAATAACGAGTCGTTTGCTGACTCGTTAGGGAATATTCTGATCTTTGCAAATAATCCCTGATCTTTGCAAATAACGAGTGATTTCTCAACTTGTTAGCAAAACAACGAGTCACTTAACGACTTGTTAGGTAAATGAAAGGTGATTTGACAACTCCTTCTAAGACCTGGTGCAGATTTTTTCTATTTTCACCGTTTCAACTCTCGAATCTAATCTTAGAGACTTTTGGGGTATTACAATTTTAAGCACACATGGGGCTACTTAGACTTAACCCTTAACTAAAATCAAACTCACTAAGAAGCAAGCATTTTGCCACAAATAGGATCCACATTGTCATTCAACATCATATCACCCCCTACATACCCATAATATGAATAATACAAAAGTACTAACATGCATAATCATGGGAGTAATGGGGATACATGAGTGGAAAAACTTCGATATACACATGTTCAAAATAATCCATATCTTCAAACAATAATTAAAAGCAAAGTAAGAGTTCACATACCAAATGGATTTGAGAACAAACAGAGAAGAAAGATCAAAGCTTGAACAATGGAGTTCCACAAAAAAAATTCTTACCTTAGTGTAGTGAAGAGATGAGTAATGATGAAATAAGGGGAGTAAAGTGTGGGATTTATAGGAAAGAATAAATGGAATGGATTGGTAGGTGAAAAAAGGTTGGATTTAATGGTGGAAAGGTGGAAAGGTAGTGTATGGGGAAGTTAAAAAGGTATAATGGGGAAATGGGAAGGTGGAAGAAAGGGTTTATGGGGATTTGGAGAGGGTTTGACCAATGTTTTAAATATCTTGGTCAGATTCTTGGAGAGGTCAACATTTTAAAAGACTTACTTACCTGGACCCGCGCTTGACTGACGATTCACTGGTTTCAATGTTGGTGCCCATCCTCCTTTCAGTTCACCATTAAGCAACTTGCGATTGTCCGGCGGTTTACGGAGTAACACCGGCGATTCATTATTTGGGTCATCAGACCACCACTCCCAAGTGTACTGGCTTAAGCCAATGATTTACCAGAGGTTCGCGGATTAGTATTGGCATTTCGCCGGCCAGAGGCCGGTTTTCTCTCTTTTCTCCACTATTTTGTTTGTTACCTGCGACTGGGCGAGGCTTCACATGTGTGCACTAGTGTTTCACTGGTCTGGTGCCGTGCCTAACCTATTTTTCTCTTTCTTTTCTTGCCTCCAATTCTTCCTAGAAAAATAAAAAAGAATAAAAACATCACAATGCTCAAAATAAAAATGCTTGGGTTGCCTTCCAAGAACATCGTGGAACAGTGTATACTATCTCAAGCTTCACACTCTGGAGGGTCATCCTTCGATTCAACTTCATCATGAAAAGGTTCGTGTTGCTCCATTTCACCATCAATCACTTCCATAACCTTGCACTCATCTGGGGGCTTAATCAGCTGACATACATTGAAGGTAACCTTGTCATCACCTACTCAGAACTTAAGCTCCCCAAGCTCCACATCAATCAAATCTCTTCGCGGTTCTAGTAATGGGCACCCAAGATTATTAGCACCTCGATGTCCATCTCACAATCTAGCACAAAAAAATCAGCTGGGAGTATGAATTTGTCCACCTTTACATGGACATCAACTAGCACTCCAATGGGTCATTGAATCGACTTATACGCCATCAACAACCTCGTGGATGTAGATTTGGGATTCCCTAACCCAAGTTTCTTGAAGATCATTAGAGACATTAAATTGATACTAGCACCAAGGTTGCAAAGAGCTTTATTGAGCATGCACAAGACAATTATGCAAGGAATGGTAAATGACCTTGTATCCTCATGTGCTGGAGCAAGGTTTCTAGTCATTACAACATTACAATGATGGGTCACCTCATCGGTTCCCTTATCTACCACCTTCTTTTTCTTCAAGAGTTCCTTCATAAACTTTGAGTAGCCTGGCATTTGAATCAAAGCATACACAAGTGATATATTGATGGATAATATGCTGAACATCTCTATGAACTTTTGAAATTGATTATCCTCCTTCTTCTTGGTCAGCCGATATGGATATGGCGAGGGAACTATTATATCTTGATCTTTCACATTGGGGGCTCTTTTTCCCTCATATGCATTCATATCATTCGAGGGAGTAAAACCAAATTTTCCCTCATCCTTCCCTTCTTCATTATCGCAAACACTTGGTGCTTTTGGCACCTCTTCCATCACATCATCATCAATTTCCCTTGGGGATACAACATCCTTGGGCTTCACACCCGCATCCATCAATATCTTACTACTCCTAGTCATCATTGCTATAAAATGACCATCTTTCTTTGGATTTGGGACGGTGTCACCTTGGAGTGCATCCTTCATACGGGGGTTCATTT
Source organism: Datura stramonium (assembly GCA_018107945.1). NCBI lineage: Eukaryota > Viridiplantae > Streptophyta > Magnoliopsida > Solanales > Solanaceae > Datura > Datura stramonium. The sequence continues at coordinate 497,948 of JACEIK010000034.1, read as the reverse complement.
GCAAAGACATATGGTTCATTTGTGCTTCGAGGTGTTTGATTGACGCCGAGTAGGAGCTCACTATTTGGGCAAGGTTCGATACCTCCCTTTTCAACTCTTTAACCCCACTACCAGTAGATTCTACTTTCTTCAACACCCAAGAAAACATGTCTTCAATTTTTGAGTTACCGACATCACTCACTCCTGGATGTCCTTGAGATTCTTCTGCTTTTGGAGGAGGCACATAGGGGTTAGCACTTCGGTGGTATCTCTCTCCTTCATGATCTTGGTCTCTATTCACCCATCGATCATTTCTATCTCCCCCATCCTTGATTATCACGGTTTATCCAACATTGATTCTCCTCCCTTGGGCACCTAGGGCCTTGATTGACACATTGATACTCAGGGCGACAACCTGCCAATTGGCTCTCCATGTATTGACATTCCTCCTCATATCTCGGGGGTGAAATGTCATCATCAAATTGGGGATGGATTTGGGTGCCCACAACATTCACACTCTTTGCACCAGCTCCTATCCTATGCTTCATCATCAACCCTAGTTGGGTCATCATTTAGCAAGAGTTTCATCTCTAGCCTCATCCCTTTTTCTCATCTCAACAGTCACAAGGTTGGGAGCAACACCACTAGAAGATACCTCCGCTTCTCTAGTATGCCATGCTCGATTGGTCTTAGTCATTCTGTCAAGAAGTGCTTAGCTATTCCATGATGGAACCCCCAACCAAATTATTTGCCACAGACTTGTTGATCGAGTCCAATGAATGATAGAAGCTCTGAAGCAAGACCCCATCGGGTAAGCCATGATTTGGGAAAATGGCTACTTTTTTCTTGAACCTCAACCATACTTCATGGAGTTGTTCCCCCCGTAGTTGTCGGAAATTAGTAATGTCATGCCTTATCTGCAACATCCTTGAGGGAGGAAAGAACATATCCAAAAAAACTTTTGTAGGTTCATTCCAAGAGGTAATAGACTCAGGAGGCAATTCCTCCAGCCATGCGGTTGCTTCCCCTGTGAATGAGAATTTGGGAAAGAGTCTCAATCTAATTGACTCTTGAGTTATATTTGTGATGTTGAAGGGCTGACAAATCCCCAAGAAGTTACGGAGATGCCTGTTTGCATCTGTACTAGGCGTTCCTCCAAAGAGTCCTTTCATTTCAAGTAGGTGCAGCATTGCACTCGTCACATGGAAAATTGCATTCCTTACCATAAGAGGTAGGTGAATTGCACCTGCTAAGTTAGGCATCACGTGATCCTCATCCTGATGATCCACATGCCCGTCCATCGAGCCTTCCCTTTCTAATGAATGTTGGCTCATAGCATGATCAACCTAGAGGCACCAATCACAACAACAAAGTCAAACCAACCACGATGCAAAATCAATTCAAAATAACAAACAACTAAAGGCTATCAAACTACCTTCCCCGGCAACGACGCCATTTTTTATAATGTCTAAATTCACTCCTCTTGACGAGAGAGTGTAAATAATCGTTGACAAAACAAATATACTCGATGGGTGTTGGGGACAAATCCCACAGGGAATGTGAGTCGATCACACAAGAGTTGTCTATTAAATTGAAGTAATTCGCAACAAATGTTTCAAAAGCACTGAAGAAAAAATTGGGGGAAATGCAATTTGTTAATTCAAAGAGGAATTCTATCACAAAAATAACGGTAAAGTGTAGAAAACACCAAAGGAGGAATGACTAGGGGTGTGATATTGATAGGGGAGTCATTGAATTGGGATTGCTAAAAGCTCCTAACATTACTCAAAAGTATAATTATTTGTAGTCAAGGTAGCATCCAAGTTTCTCAATCAATTAGATGCATTAACCTCGGGTATTTTCAAACCCCAAAGTTCTTTTCACAACAACTTCATCAACTGGGTGAGAATTAACTATTTCTAGCTTAGATTCTCAATGAATATGTGATAATGGATTTTTTCTATGTCTAGCCCAACCTCACATGATCAAAATCCAATTACCCATCAGTATTTCCTCACCCATACATCAAATTCCTTTTTCAAGCAAAATTGAATCCATACTTCAAATTCCTTTTTCAAGCAAAATTGAAGGACGTAAATTCAACCCACATTTGCAACTATGAGTATTAAGATTAAAACTCAGAGGAAATACTAAAATTATACTAATAGAGTAAATCTAAGATCAAATACATAATACCCGATTCAAATCAACCCCAATCATTCACACACCTCTAGCAAGAAATTTAGCTACTCATGGAAGTATAAAAAGACACTGCATTCAATAAAAATTCAATATCCATTCACAACTTGAGTAAGAAAATTTCAGCAAGAGTTTGAGCTCCAATGGAGTTTCTACCTTGTAGAAGAAGAAGAAGACTGTTTCTCTCTCTACCTCTCGCTTTTAAGAAGATTTTTTCTCTCTCTAACTCTCGCTACTTCAATACAATGCTAATAGAATAATAAAAATCTCATATGGAATAATGGAATGTTCTGTTCCTTTTTGAGATGTACAAAAATAGGGTACCGATCTGCTCCTCTTTTTTCATGCTTGATATTTTTACCCCTTACTAGCGGGCATCACTTCCGATTCACTAGAGGTTTGCTGGTGCTGATCCGCGGACCGCCGATCGGTCATAGTTGATGGCCAGTAAGTTCTTGATCACTTCGGTGTTGGCACCGGCAGTTCGCCGGTGCTGATCCGTGGTCCCCCGGTCTCCATCCTTCCTCAGCACAATAGACAACTGCGATCAACTGGCATTTCACCGGGGTCCTCTAGTGGAGCACTAGTACTCAACTCTATTTTCATGATTTTCTCCATTCAAGTACCAGTAAAGATCAAGGAGAAAGGGCATAAAATCCACCTAAATGACCTGAAAACGAAACAAAAACTCATGTTTAAGAGCCTAGTAAGTTGGTAAATTACCAACTCATCAGTAAGATAATATGAAATAAAAAGGAAGTAAATTTCTAATGGTGATGGCTGAGGTAAAAGTCCATTTGGATAAGTGGAGATAACTTTCTTAGTTAATGAAGAAGGCATGATTACAAAGCAAATCAATAGTCTAGAGAGTGAAAAGGTTTAAATGTTTATAATTATTAGTCTATATGTATGCGCCTCGCGCGTTTTTCTCATATTAATAGAAACAAATTTATAAAAATAGTATAAATAATATTTTTAAAATGTGTTTATGCAACGATATAAGAATTCAAAAAGAAAATTATGTATTTCAAATTGATAAATAATTATGTTTAAGAGTTCGATCCAATCTTTTAGTTCTTTCTTTAGTATGTTGTAATATTTGTTTCAATGAACAAATACGTCATAGAAATACTATTTGATTGAAAGGTAAAAAAAAGTTTACTTTTACATAAGCACTTAAATGCATGCATTATAAATATTAATATTTTCTATAGATTTCAAAT
>JACEIK010000034.1:469429-489469 GCA_018107945.1 Datura stramonium | reverse complement strand
AGAACATAGATTAACATGAAAATATATAATATTGAAGATTGAATCAAAGATATTGATATAGAAGAGTTGATGAATTAATTTATGCAATTAAAAATCTTTCTATAGAAGTGGAAGGATTCATACATCAAAAAGAATTTAAAAATATTAAAATATTCGTACATTACTATTTGTCAGGACCCAAAAGGGAAGATCGCGTGCTCACCTACATCGACTCTGACTCGACAGAAAAACCCTCTTCCCAACATAACAAAATAAACTTTTACAATTCTCATTAACTTGCAGTGACCCACATTTTCTCAAACATAACATTAAATAAAATTCTCCCAACACCTGGACTCTCCCCAGAATCTAGTCTAAACAAGTACAAGAGCTCTAAATGGAATACCAATAAATAAAAAGACACAGCTTCGCTAGCGGAGGAATGCAGAAGCTAATGCTGAATATGCCACGTCAACCAAGAAGCTTCAGACCTGCCACAACCTACACCTAAAAAAGTGTAGCAAGAGTAGTATCAGTACATCATAGGTACTGGTAGGCATCATCGGCCGACTATAATTAGTTCATGCAACAACATAAAATTAATATGCAATCAATAATTCAATTTAAACAACCACTCAACAATTTAGGGGGAAATTTCTTTACTCTTCATTTACGACAATTATTTAATCATGCATATGTATCTATCTATCCAGCTTAGCCACAAAGGCTATCCTTCACACTATTTAGGCCTTGTTGCAGTGGTAACTTGACCGTTGCCGCCGTCTTGCCACAGCGGAAACTCTATTGCTGCAGCGGTACTTAGGCAGTAACTTGACTTCGCTGGTAGCCTTACTTCTTTCAACACCTCATTAATTACACAAAGTCTAACATCACACAAATCTTACAGCAATCTATGCTCAATTAATTATACCCTTTGATCTCGGGCAAAATAGCATGCCCGAGTGATGCTTTATAACTTAGTTTTGTCTTGTTTATTGACTTAATTATATGCATTCTCATGTAGTTTTATGTAAATGTGAATATATATAGTAGCCAAACTGATTAGTTCTTGTTTTTTTAGGTTTAAAATGAATTTGAGGAACTAATTCATGAGTTGGTGAAGTGGAGGCATGGAATCAGAAGTAAAACGCGAACGTCGGCATGGAGGATACGCGAAACAGCCCACCTGCGCGTTGGCAACGTGCCACGGCAGGCAGGCTGCATGACCAAGGGCGTGTCACGGGCCCTAACGCGCTACACAAGCGGTGTGCCACGCTGCCAACACGGCAGGGGGCTGCCTGGCATGTATTTTACGCGAATTCCAGAGTGCCTACGCGATGCCTCCGTGTCATGGAGGCAAATTGGAGAGATAACCTCTGTGCCACGGAGCTATTTCATGCCGGACATAATTTTGTACAATTCTCATTTACTATAAATAGGTCCCTTAGCTCCTAAAAGCAGGGAATCACGATTTATTTCTGAAAAACTACCAAGGAGTGAAGGGAGAAGTCGGAGAACTCACCTAGGGCTCATCAATTTCATCTTCTCTTCTACCTATTCTTGTAAGTACATTACTTTAATTATGTTTTCTAGTAATTGTATGAGCCCTAGGTGAGTTCTCCCACTTCTCCCTTCACTCCTTAGCAGTTTTTCAGAAATAAATCGTGACTCCCTGCTTTTAGGAGATAAGGGACCTATTTATAGTAAATGAGAATTGTAAAACATTATGCCCGACATGAAATAGCTCTGTGGCACAGAGTTTATCGCGCCAATTTTCCTCCGTGACACGGAGGCATCGTGTAGGAATTCTGGAATTCGCGTAAAATACATGTCAGGCAGCCCCCTGCCGCGTTGGCAGCATGGAACGCTGCTTGTGCAGCACGTTAGGGGCCGTGACACGCCCTTGGTCGCGCATCCTGCCTGCCGTGGCATATTGCCAACATGCAGGTGGGCTGTTTCGCGCATCCTCCTTGCCGACGTTCGCGTTTTACTTCCGATTCCATGACTCCACTTCACCAACTCATGGATTAGTTCCTCAAATTCATTTTAAACCTACAAAGACAAGAACAAATCATGTTGGTTAGTATATATATTCACATTTACATAAAACTACATGAGAATGCATATAATTAAGTCAATAAACAAGACAAAACTAAGTTATAAAGCATCACTCGGCATGTTATTTTGCCCGAGACCACCCTTCACCACTTTTTATCCTATTACAATCATTCAATTTATTATCCCTTTTTACGAAACATTCTCATAGTCATGAGTAACCCAACAATAATACATAAATCACATTTACCCAATGATTGTGTACACAAATATTAACTCATACACAATCAATTTTATCAAACATCAAGACTTATAATACAAGTATGGCACAATTATTCGTCATATCACATACACACTAAAGACATGATAAATAGACCTATCATCATTAACTTCATCTTATCAATTATCTATACCCATAGCAATGGCATATCTGTCACGAAACTTTGTCACACAACTGTATGTATATCAAACATACTTGTACTGATCTTTGTCTCACAGTTGTATGTATATCATGACATACCTGTACTGATCTCTTTCACCATCATACCACTAGCAATGTGTCGTGTACAAGCCTCCATCACATCACTGTACACATATGTCAAAGAGTCTTATATTTTCCCTTCCAGTCATGACCTGCAGAGGACTCTAGAAATCCATGTATTGTACACCTAGCCTTTTTAACCCTTTATCATACATGTCTGTGACCTCATGTTTGTACACCCAGTAGTATGAATATTTAGTCATACTTGTTTGTGCACTCACTCATACTGCTCGCCCGGATGCTCACCTCGGGCATGAGCCACTCATATCCAAGTACTCATACACACAGTAGTCTGCTCGTCCGGATGCTTATCTTGGACACGAGCCTCTTATCTCAGGTTAAGGACTTATTATCAAACTTCCATTAATATATCCAATATGCTTATCAATCAGTCAGTTCATGTGACAACTCAGAGTGAGAACATTGATTGGCATAAGTTATCGTGCATTTCATTCATTCCACTTATAGAACAGTTCACAAAGACATATAAATCAACAATCATCTGAATAACTCAACATTCTATTAATTTAGTCAACACATATGACCCCTCATAAGTACACATTGAATTATTACAATTGCACTTCACTTTAATAACAACAAACAACATTTGTTCATCTTAAAGTTCATTCAAAGAACATACCTAAATCATCATTACCTCTATCATGGTCAGCGTTCGAAGACCATGTATGATTTTAGCAATTCATGACTCATGTAAATCCTCAGTTAAAGTTGACTCCTCATAACATAACTTGCTATCTTTTTAGTTATCTATCAATTAGCCTATTATCGTTTCATCTATCACAATAAATAAACACACAAAGGTAAACTTCATAATTAATCAGTTCAACCTTTTTTTACTATCTCATATAAGGATCTATCACATAATCAGGTTTTTTTAAATATTGATCAATATATTGTCCGTATTAATCCCCATTTCAAGACATCATACTAGGTCCCATCATCATCTCTTTAACACGTTCGATCACAAAGAAACTTTGTTAACGTACAATAATCATTTTAATGTACTTCAGATTTAATTACACAAGCTTTCTCTATGGGTTCTTACAAACACTCATTCATTCTTTACCTCAGATTCGTTTTACGCTAGTTAATTATACTACCAACCTTACTTTTTCATTCCAAATAATTAAATTGTAGTATTAAGCTCATATAATCAGACTAGGTCTAATCACCTCACTTTTTTTCTTTATTCGTACTATTACAATCATTCACCAAAGATTATACCACCAAAAGTATACCATCAAGAACAACCGCAATCATATCTTGTCAAAACATGCCATCAAGAATATCACCTCAAGACTCCACTATCAAGAACACAACATCAAGAATATATTATCAAGAACATCACATCAAGAGTATTTTATCAATAATTAATTATCAAGTAGGTTTCACTTTCCCACATGTTCCCATACTTAAAATTAATCCTCCAATCTNCACATGTTCCCATACTTAAAATTAATCCTCCAATCTTATAGTTATGTCACTACAAATCTTTCATCACGTCATCATATTTTATGATCCTTCTATCCTCATCAATTATACATTAATAGTACACACGTATATGATTCAATAATTATAGTATAACACAAAGATAAGTCATAACCTACATGGACAGCAGAACTGGAATATGTAGCTACTCTGTGGGAGCTTTTCCTTTTCTCAACACCTCCGAATGTTCAAAATCTAAAAATAAGACATTAAGGAATCAATCAATAGGCTACTTGTTTGATTCAGGAATTTGGAAACTCAACCCACTCCATTGTACCTGTTGTTTATGGTCTAATTCGATGAGCATTGGCTAAATTATCATAATCCAAATTTACAACGATCCTTCAAACATAGTTCATGGAATTTTTTCTCCTCTATCCCTCTTAAAGTTGTTTTTAAGGTTAAGGGTTTAAAATTCACCAAATTCTAGGTCTCAAACTATTGCCAAAATAATAATTTATAATCACATTCACCCTATAAAGTATTAATTTGCCACTTTTAGGCCTAAAAATCAACACCCAATCATTCCCATAACTATAGCCCTAGTTTTCACAAACCTAAGGTTTCTTCGCTAAGGATTCACCATTAGAGACTATCTTTGATTCTGGTGTTTAGGGAATCAAATAAGGGAAAGAAAGAGTTAGAACTCATACCTTTAGGCCTAGAAATCAACACCCAATCATTCTCATAACTATAGCCCTAGTTTTCACAAACCTAAGGTTTCTTAGCTAGGGATTCACCATTAGAGACTATCTTTGATTCTGGTGGTTAGGGAATCAAATAAGGGAAAGAAAGAGTTAGAACTCATACCTTGGGAAGGAGAAACTGCTTAGCCCTTAGAAAATCATCCTTCTGCTTTCAAAGTTCGTGCCTCAAAGAAATAGGGTGAAAAACCTCGAAATTCTAACTTGAACTGGCTTTCCACCTTGCGTCATCCACTGCAGCGGTACTCCTCCGCTGTAGCGATCCCGCTATGATAGATGATCATTTGCCAAAGTGATCCCGCCACATGGGATTTTGAATCATCCAATCAAGTCAACTAATAAAACAATCTCCTATTTCGAAAAACAAATAAGCTAGATCAAATAAAAATTTGAATCCTTACGCCAATGTCATCAAGGCTTTATAACAATCGAATGGGTCATTACATCAGATATCAATTAAACAACCGTTCACCCTGAATTCTCACGCAATATGTAGGGGTTTTCTATCACATCATGGTCCAAATCTGTGCGGGGTCATAATTATGGTTACACCCTTTTTACCATGGTCTTATCATTATCATGGCAGGACTTAACCGAAACTTCACCAGACCCTGTTTCTAAGGTCCTACAATGCGAATAGACATATTAAACAGACATGACACATGAATTTAATTCTCCCATCCCTGTATCTCCAACTGGAATAGAGTCCCACATATGCCATTTCTACAAGTTTTTTCCACACTCGAGTCGATCCATTAATCTCGGGTCTCCCTCATTCCTCAATTGTAACCCACATTTTTCACATACAACCCCCATGTTATCACCGTCCTTTATAAGGCTCCCTTTTTCAGGTACTCAGGATATTTGTGACCGTCATGAGAATTGAAAAAGTCGAACATATCACTAGAACAGACCCGGCCGCTCTTGTGGTGCTTTTTTGCAGAGCAATCTCATGGCAGCAGAAATATGTCCACTACAGCAAAACTAAAATTTCAGATTAAGGGAAGAAAGTATGGTTTTTGGTTCATTCACATTTTTATTCTGACTTTTGGCTTAATCCTCCCCATTTCCATCGTGATTACCCTCAATTTCACAAGTAGTTCTCATTCCCACAACTTCATTATTTTACATACTCTACAATGCTCGTGTTTTCATGCATTTATTCACGGATTAGAGCTAAAAATAGGGTCGGGAAGATTCTTTTTGTTTTTCTCTTAATGGGGGTAGATTATCAAAGCATGCTACTAGTATTTACATTCTCAAGTGATCTAAATTGTCCTCTGCATGCTATAACCTATTCTTCTAAGGTTTTTTCACTAGAAATTGTGGAGTCTGGGTGGGGTGGTGATTTAAACTTTTCAAGCTCATAGTGGGGCCAATTTTTCATTTTCCTCACTCAATATTATGCTCTGCATCTAGGCAAGTGTACATTAGGAGAAGAGGGATTGTATACTGGGGTTTGATGTGCCCTTCGATCCCTTGAGGGTGAAAGGTGAACCTAGAAAGGGCAGAAAGGAGAGGAAGGCTGACTCGGAGGATAAATGTCATGGCTCTGGCGGTGATGGGGTTGGTTCCTCCATGCATACTAGACCCTTCTAGCAGATGGAGGCTGATTTGGTAGCTATGCGAAAGTTACTAGGTGGGTTTCCTAAACTGGCCCAAGGAGGTGCATCATCTAATACAGTTGTTGTGGAACCCGAGCGCTTATAGGGAGGGGTTGCCTCATTATCCCAGGCCCATGTTGAGCTCTGAGAGGTTCTAAAGAAGGAGAAAAAGAAAGACAATTTAGGGACTATCTTTTCATCCGCATGTGCAAGGGGTGAATAATATCTACCACACCCTCCTTCTAGGCCTTAGGGTTCCCCCGTTGTCCTCAAGAAATGTCTCAAAGTACTCCTTCCTTAGTGGTGGCGAGGACAAGAAGGTTAGTGACCCGAGTAACGAAGTGTGATACCCCCAAAGTTCCTAAGGTTGTCCTCGGGATTAAAAAGGCGATCAGTAGAAAAATTCAAAAATATATACCAAGACGACTCGTGGTACGAGTCGTGGGAAGGACTAACGAGTAATATGATGAACCGTTGTTTGAGGACTGAGCTACCCTGGTTAGAAGGTATGTGTCATTGTACGACCCATTTTGGGAAACCATGGGTTGTTGTATGACTCTTTAGAAGGATGGAGGAGCTTGACGAGTGAACCAAGAGAGCAAACCATGAGTCATAGGTTGGTGGTACTGTCACGCCCTGAGTTTACACCTTGGATGGAACACGGTACATGGAGTTACAAGTAACCCCAAGTCAACCCCTGGTCTATCATACATTGGCATTCTGAGTAACATGCAACAATATACGGCGGAATTTTAAGGCAAAATACAAATACTTTGAGAGAAATAAAACTACTTCATAATATTTGAAAATATTTGAAAAAACTACAAGCCTAAAAACTAAATTTGTGTCTGAAAGCCACTATGAATGATGAGTTGCTAGGACAAGCCCCCAGCTATCTCCAAATCTAAATAGAAGAAAAGGAAATATAACTAAAGTAAATAATCTCCGTCATCAAAGAATGAGGACTCACCAATAAGAATAGCTGAGGTCTTTGAGGAGCGGTCAGCTAAAGAGGCTGAGATTGAGATCCTGCAGCTGTATTATAAAATGATACAACATAAAAATATGCATCAGTACTTTGAATGTACTGAGTAAGTGAGTGAAATAGAACACAATGGAATAAATAAAACGAAAGATGTTGAACTGAAAAGACGTGGAATGACCAAATAAAGCTACTGAGGTGGTCTAAAAGACCCTATCTGATGGTCAAAGCATGTACTATGTCTGTAATACTGATCTGAACTGAACTGAAACTGGACTGAACTTACTAGTGGGAGAGTCTTAGACTGAATATTAAGCTGATAGCTCAAAACTGGAGCCCAAGACTAGTCAGGTATACATATCTAAAAGCACCCTGAGAGTCTTAACGGACTTGATTCTGAAACTGGGTTCTAAGACTGGTCAGAGCTGCTCATCTGGAAGCATCGTAACCGTCTACAAAACCAACTAAAATATGAAATTGGGTCCTAAGGCTAGTCAGAGCTATTTATCTAAAGTTTCATGAGCACCTAGTGGACAGGTAAAACTGAATTCTGAATCTGATTCTGATAATTGGGAGGTACTACTGACACCTCGGGAAATTCTGTAGTCAAACTGATCAGCTGGCATTTTCTGACCGACACTGAGAATTCTAACATTCTTACTAAAACTGAATTGACAATATTCTAATTAAAAATCAACACTACTAACAACATGGGAGTTCCCAACACTGATAAAATCAAGCTAAAGTTTTACATTCAAGCACTAATGTAGATTTCAAGATTTTCTAGTTCAAGAAATAGGACCAAATTTCACTTCACAAGATTCAACATCATTTCAGTCACAAATTGGTGGAAAATATCTATAATTGACATGTTATAATAATCAACATGATTTAGACAAAGTATGACTAGCAATTTCTTGAAATTCAGAAATTTCAGGGCTACAACTGATAGAGGGAAATAGGGAGGAATTTGGGGACACAGAGGAAGAACTATTACCTTGTTGAATTCCCATATACCTGGTGAAAAAGCCCGAAAAATTCCTTGAGAAACTGAGGAGAAAAGGTTTCCCTAGTTCTTTCTCTGAAAAACTCTGAGAGAAGTTCTACTATCTGTTTTCTGAAGGTCTGAGTGGGGAATGAGTAAGAAAACCGTTTAACCCCACTAATAAGTCTGAAATTATGCTTAAGACGACATAGTTTAAAGTTTATGAGGGTAAGAAATTATTGAAAGGCCCTTGAAAACACACAGGTATAAACTACTTGTCAATCCTCATGGGTGACCTAATGACTTGTGGTCGGTGACCACGAATCGTGGTCGGTGACCACAACTCGTGGTCACCTTATTGCCATAAACACCTAAAAGTCCCCATGGGTGACACCACGACTCATGGTGTCCCAAATGAGTCATGGTGTGGACCCATTGGGTACACTGTCGACCTCCTCTACTTCTCTACCCAGTGCTAATCATGAGTCACCTAATGGGTCGTGTCATGGACCACGGCTCGTGGTGACGAATCATTAAGTGCATTGCCCAACTCTTTCCCGACCTTACATTTATCCTAGACCACGGGTCATATCACGACTTGTGGTGTTGGCCGCGACTCATGATGACCCTCTTGGTCACCCATTTCTCCAAAAATTTCATCAAGTCCACTGGCCTCACCATGAGTCACTTAACGACTCGTGGTCACTCCCCACGGGTCACAGAATGACTCACTCTGTGACGTGATGCAGATTTTACAATTTTCTCTAATTTAAGTCCCGGGTCTAGTCTTTTGAGTCTCTAGGGATTATAATATCTCCCCATTGGGAACATTCATCCTCGAATGTTGGAAAACACATAGGAAAATAGAGATTGGCAATCTTTATACCTAAATACTGATCATGAAAACTGAAAACTAGCGGAATGACTACCTCTAGCTGAATCACAAGTCTGGACTGCATTCACTAATCATGCACATGTTCATTTACATGAAAGAAATTGAGAAATACAAACTAAAAGAAGTTTTGGGAGGGGAGTTGATACCTTGAACTGAAACTGAGTCGGAAGGGAACAAATGGGGGTATCTTGCCACCATATCCACTTTAGCCTCCCACGTAGCTCCCTCAGCATACCGATTTCTCCATAAAACCTTGACTGAAGCTACCTCCTTTTTCCTTAGCTTACAAACCTGACGGTCAAGGATCTGGACTGGAAACTCCTCATATGAGAGACTATCTTTCACTCCCACGCTGTCCAATGGCACAATTGAAGTTGGATCACCAATGCACTTTTTCAATAGTGACACAGGGAATACTGGGTGCACAGATGCCAATTCCGAAGGTAATTCCAGCTCATAAGCTACCTTGCCAATTCGACTTAGAATTCTATAGGGTCCAATATATCTCGGACTGAGTTTTCCCTTCTTCCCAAATCTCAGAACTCCTTTCATGGGTGAAATTTTCAGATAGACACAGTCATCCACAGGCGAACTCCAATTCTCTTCTCCTCACATCAGCATAAGATTTCTGACGGCTGAGCTATTTTCAATATCTCTCTGATGAGATGTACTTTCTTCATAGCTTCATGAACTGAGTCTGGCCCGATTATAGTAGATTCACCAACCTCAAACCATCCAATAGGAGACTTGCACCATCTACCATACAATGCTTCAAACGGGGCCATATGGATACTGGAGTGATAATTGTTGTTGTACGCAAACTCGATAAGAAGCAAGTGGTCATCCCAACTGCCCTTGAAATCATTCGCGCACGCTCTTAACATATCTTCTAGGGTCTGAATAGTCTGCTCAGCTTGCCCATCTATCTGCTTGTGCTGAGCTTGACCTTGGTACTAAGTCCCTTATGAAAAGACTTCCAGAAATGTGATGTGAACTAGGTACCTCTGTCTGAAATAATGGATAATCGCACCCCATGAAGTCTGACCAACTCCTCGATATAAAGCCTAGCATAGTCCTTAGCTGAATCCGTAGTTTTAACTGGGAGAAAATGTGTTGACTTAATCATCTGGTCTACTACTACCCAGATAAAATCAGGTTGCCGACGGGTTCGAGGTAGACGCATAATAAAGTCCATATTTACTTCTTCACTTCCACGTGGGTATGCTGATATCCTAGGTCATACCTCCCGATATTGGGTATTCTATCTTGACTTGCTGGCAGTTCGGTCACTTAGCCACGAATTCGGTGATGTCTCTCTTCATGTCGTTCCACCAATAAATATCCCTCAAATCGTGGTACATTATAGTAGAACCGGGGTGGATGGAGTACCTCAAACTGTGTGCTTCAACCAATATCTGTTGTCTCAAATCACCAATGTCCGGTACACATAATCTACCCTGGTAATGGAGCACACCATCTCCCCCTTTGGAGAAAGCCTCAACCTCCTTCCTGAGAACCGCTTCATTAAGTTTAAGTAAAATGGAATCTTCATCCTGTTTGGACTTAACTTCAACAACCAAAGAGGAATCTGACCTGCTTTACATCACCACTCCACCCTCGGCTGAGTCAACCAACTGCACCCTTAACCGAGCTAGTCTTTGAATGTCCTTCACAAATTCTTTTTTGCCTTCCTCAACATGAGCAACGCTACCCATAGACACTCTGATTAGGGCATCAGCCACCACATTGCTTTGCCTGGGTGATGTAGCACTCTCATTTCATAATCCTTCAAGAGCTCTAACCACCTTCTCTGATGAAGATTCAGGTCCTTCTGACTGAATACATACTGAAGGCTCTTGTGATCGTTGAAACTATCCACGTGAGCCCCGTACAGATAGTGTCTCCATATTTTTAATAAAAACACCACCGCTGCCAACTCCAAGTCATGAGTTGGATAATTTTTCTCATGAACCTTGAGTTGTCTGAAGGCGTAGGCTATCACTTTGCCCGGCTGCATTAGAACGCAACCGAGTCAAATTCTGGAAGCGTCTCAATATACTACAAATCCATCTGATCCTTCCGGTAGGGTCAACACTGGAGCAGTAGTGAGTTGAGTTTTTCACTTCTGAAAACTCTTCTCACACGCATCTGACCACTAAAATTTCACCTTCGTCTGAGTCAACCTAGTCAGAGGAGATTCTATAGAAGAAAAGCCTTCCATAAAGTGTCGGTAATAACCGACCAAACCCAAGAAACTTCTGATTTTGGTTGGAGAGGTAGGTTTGGGCCAGTCTTTCATTGCTGCTATCTTTTGAGGATCAACCAAAATACCCTCACACCGAGATCACATGACCCGGGAAAGTCATAGACTTCAACCAGAATTCGCACTTGCTAAACTTGGCGAAAAACTGGCGGTCTCTAAGTGTCTGAAGCACTATCTACAGGTGATTTGCATGCTCTTCCTCATTGTTGGAGTACACCAGAATGTCGTCGATAAACACAATGATGAACATATTCAGGTACTGTTTGAAGACTCTGTTCATTAAGTCCATAAAGATTGCAGGGGAATTAGTTAGTCCAAAGGACACAACCACAAACTCATAGTGACCATACCAAGTTCAGAAAGTGGTTTTCGGTATGTCACACTCTCTGACCCTTAGCTGGTGATACCCCAAAATAACTAGCTCCCTGAAGTTGGTCGAATAGGTCATCAATTCTGGTTAGGGGATAGCTATTATTGACTATGACCTTGTTCAACTAATAGTAATCCATGCACATTCTAATTGTATCATCTTTCTTTCACACGAATAGCACTAGAGCACCCCAGGGAGAGATGTTGGGTCTCATAAAACCCTTTTTAAGAAGATCTTTTAGTTGCTCCTTCAACTCTTTAAGTTCAGCCAGAGCCATTCTAGAAGAAGGAATGGAGACGGGCTGAGTATCTGGAATAAGGTCTATACCGAAGTCGATTTCCCGTTCAGGAGGAACTCGGGGAAGATCTTCGAGGAACACATCTGGAAATTCACTAACAATGGGGACTGATTGGATAGTTGGGGTCTTAGAGTCGAAATCCTTAACCCAAACTACATGGTAAATACATCCCTTAGAAATAAGCTTTCTGTCCTTAAGGTCGGAAATAAACCTACCCTTAAGAGCTAAACTACTGCGGACCATTCTAGAGCTGGCTTATTAGGGAACTAAAAACCTGACGACCCTAGTTCTGTAGTCAATTGAGGCATAACCGAAGTGTAACCAATCCATGCCAAGAATGAGGCGAAGTCGACCATGTGTAACTCTACAAGGTTAGTTGAAATAACTTTATTGCAGACTGAGATTGGATAGTGTCTATACACCTGGCTAGCTCTAACTAACTTGCCAACTGGGGTGGAGACTGAAAATTGTTTTGAGAGGACCTCTGGACTGATATTGAACTGGAATGCTACGTAGGGAGTCACGAATGATAGTGTGGCTCCCAGATCAAGTAGGGCATATGCATCTAGGTGGAAAAGATGTAATATACCCGTGACCACATCCGGTGAGTTCTCCTGATCCTGACGAGATGATAATGCATAATAATGATTTTGGCGTTGACCGCCCTCCATAGATGATGTGTTAGCTTGCTGAGCTGGTCGACGTGTTGGAGCTGTTGAGGTAGTGGATTGTGACCTTCCCCGTCCTGCTGACGGGCATTCCTTAAGCTGATGCCCGAGCTGTCCACAACCAAAACAGCCCTCTCAATCCTAAAGTCACTCTCCTGGGTGGTTCTTGCCGCACTTGGGGAAAGATGGATACCTGTTACCAGCACTATAACTTTGAGATGGAGAGCCAGATGCTCCACCCCTCTGATCCTGGCGGGACCGAAAGGTAAGGGCGCTGGCTGAGCTGGGTATTGGAGCCCTCTGCTGCTGCTGCTGCTGTGGGCGTCTGCTAACGCCAGACCTCTAGTGGCAATAATCTGATTGACTAGTCCTTGCCCTCTTGTTCTTTTGCTCCATGTCCCTTAGTTTTTCTGCCTCAATCTACTGGGCATAGAAAATCAGGCTTGAGAGGTCGATACCTTAATCAGAATCACTGTCCTGCACTCTTTGAGGACCAGGTTTGACACCCCATTACAAATTTCAGCATGCGAGCCCTTGGCAGCTACCATCTCTGGAGTGTATTTGGACAACCTAATGTAATCCAAAGCGTACTCCTCTACTTTCCGATCTCCCTGTCTCTGATTCATGAACTCTACTACCTTTGCTTCCCTAAGCTCCCGAGGGAAGAATTTGTTCTGGAAGGCTGTAATGAACTCCTCCCATTCCACCGGCCTCCTTCCACTACTCGTACCAGACTTAGGATACCCCTTTCAACTGGTAGGCAGCCAAGTTGGCACTCTCTGAGGGACTGGCACCCATAATTCAGGTGATATTCTTAACTTCGTCCACAAATCCTTATGGTTCCTCTCCCACGTTAGATCTATGAAAATCCGGAGGGTTTATCTGGGTGAAGTCCCATACTCGGGCAACTATTGTGGAACTATCGTTGTTGATTGGAACCACCTGTTAGTTCACCTAGTTGGCAACAGTTTGGGTGAGCAGCTGAATGGCCGCCCTGAATTCTGTGGTAGACACCGAGTCATCCTGAGGGGCTGTTGGGGCTGGTGGGGCAGGTCGATGAGCATTACTAGCCCTTCTTCCGTTACCACATCACGGAGGCATGATTCGTTAAAATGAAATAGAGCATGAGTTAGGAGAATAATTCTGGAACTGAATTTCAACGCACAATAAGGAGTATGAAATAAAGGGAATTTTTTCTAATAACATCTCGTAGCCTCCCCGTCATAAGTGTGGCACGCTTCACACCCATGAAGAGGACTCTACTCAATGCGGATTTCAAACATACGAGGATACTTGTTGAGACTCCCCGACGACGGCGCCAAAAACTTGTTGACGACTGCGCCCAAGCGCACACACAAGCGTACGTGGTCTTACAAGTAATACAGTGGCCCTTTTTAAGAGCCGGATGTCAAAACCACAGGGACTAGACCAATTCAGCTAATATCAAGTTGAAGTGTGATATTAACTTTCGCAAGTGTTGATTATAGAAGTTTTCAATAAATTCTATTTAAATTGAGAGGAGGTCACAGAAATACTCTGAAATCATTCAAGGAGCAACTAGAGCTAAAGTCGGGTAATCATGCGACACTACTCTTTGCAATGGTTTAAGTATGGAATTATCAATTGTCGTCTCACATAATTACAATTGCATGTTCATGCTCTTTTGAGCCTCTAAACACGACAAACTAGCCTCACAACTACATCGTTGAGCGGGGATGTGATATTCTAGTTCGTGGGCAATTCAATTACGGGAATGTGGTTTATGGGGTTTATGCTCTTGATTAGGGACTTTCGTACCTCTAATCATTTAACTCAACTTAGCTTCACAACTACTTCTACAAGTGGTGATATGATAATTCTAAGTTGGTGTCTAGCTCATCCTGTTTTAGTAACCAAGCAAGGCAAATTAGGTATAATTTCTTATCCTAACCGCGAATTATATCGTGCGAATTATATCGTAAGATACAAACTTGCTCTACATTCTTGTTATTGCCTAGGTTTACTTTCTCAAGCTTTTACCTAGGTGTAACGTGTGTGTTTTCATGGTGATCAATCATTAAAAAAATCATAATTAAGAATGCAAGACGATAACAACAATCAATAACTTAAAACCAAACAAATTTGCATAATCGCAATCATACCTGTGGATTCAACCCTAGAGGAAGGAGTTCTATCTCACTCAAGTTCGTATAATTACAAGAAAACATTAATAAAGTAACATAGCTTACAAGAATTGGTGAAGAGAAGATGAAATTAAGAACCCTAGGTGAGTTCTCCCACTTCTCCCTTCACTCCTTGGTAGTTTTTAAGAAATATTACGTGACAAAATGATTTTAGGAGCCCATGACCTATTATAGTAAATGAGAGGTGTATAAAATTATGACCGACATGAAATAGCTCCAGGCACGGAGGTGAATCGCTGCTTAATTTACCTCCGTTACACGGAGGCATCGCGTAGGCACACCAGAAATACAAAACAAGCCGCCAAGCAGCCCCCTCGCCGCGTTGGCAGCGTGTCGGCATCGGGCAGTAGCGCTTAGGGCCGCGGGTATTCATCGCCGTGCAGCCTGCCTGCCGCGGGCACGCTGCCAACGCCGTTGTGTGGGCGGTTTCACGTGCTCCCCTTGCCGACGTTCGCGTTTACTTCCGATCTCCATGCCTCCACTTCACCAACTCATGGATTAGTTCCTCAAATTCATTTTAAACCTAAAAAACAAGAACTAATCATGTTGGTTAGTATATATATTCATATTTACATAGAAGTACATGAGAATGCATATAATTAAGTCGATAAACAAGACAAAACTATGTTATAAAGCACCACTTGGGCATGCTATTTTTTCCCAAGATCACTCCAATACCCCACACTTAAAGCCTTGTTCTTCCCCGAACAACCCTTTTTACGTCTCATGTAATTGAAGACTCACACATAACTAATTTAGCAAGACAATTCAAGCTACAGCTACAATTATTGTTTGGGATAGCAAGTTAAAAATAGAGCATGCACAATTTAATCAATGAAATGATATACAACTATGTTAAGACTTCCTAACCTCAAGAATCGACTCTCAATCTTTGCAAACTCATGCAAATCAACCATATAAATCCGACGTGAATGTTATCTCTCATTAAACATGTACCCTCACAACAAGAGAGTTACCCATTTTTACTCACAAATTTTCAAATCACAACGTATATGGGTATATGAATAGAATTACGCTCGATCTCTCAAGGAATTCACATGCATAATGTAGTGACCCATAAGCTTGCCCTTAGTGTTTTACTCCACTAATTTAAGGATGTATGAACGTAAGATCGAGTAGGACTTAATGGGTTGTAATGTGTCAAGGGATGGGTAGGTAATATTATGGATAATAACAGTGGCTATCTTCCCCAAGCGCTTTGTAATAACTTCCTTTAACCTTCATTAAGGACATCTCTTTTCTTACTTCCTCCTCATTCTTTTCACTCTTGAATTTTCTCTTCTTGTTTCCATTTCTTCAAGCACACTCAACTTAGTGGTAAGGGGTACTTAAGCAATTTTTTCATTCATTTATTTCTTACTCCATACCAATACTCAGGCATTTTCAAATAAGTGCACCCTTGACCTTTCTCAACTTTTACAACTGCTACTTTTCCTTCTTTTTCATAGCCACCTTTACTCTTTCGGATTTTTCGCTCTCTTAAGGGCTTAGGAGTTTTGGATCAAGCTCAAGGCTAATGAAAGAAAAAGGATTAAGCTTATGTTGTAGCTATCAAAGAATAAGCTTAAGGCTCAATGGGCTCAATAGGATTCAACATTCAAGGTAGATAAAGTGAGTGATAAAAATTAGGTTCATTCAAAGAAAGGCTCAAAATCATCTCCTACACCACATCCTTTCATTTCATTTTATATACACACCAGGAAAGTTATAGACACTCCACAATAGCACGGAATATTCGAAAAACTTACACTCACAGCACATGCTCAATTCAAGACACATTCGCCAGACTCTTACTCGCCTAATCACAAGAATTGTAATTAAGCTTCAATCACATCGAGTCAAATTCAAGAGCCGAAATGTCTCAAACTAAGCTATACACTTCTACATGCCTTCAACACTAACCACACTTGTATCTTACAATCATGCATAGCACATAACAAGAACATCAAGTCATCAATTAGCTATGGGTTCAAAAACCAAACCTATTGACTAATTTTCCTCAAGACGGTCGTCATCCATCCATCGTCGGAAATAGTTCCTAACTATGACTAAAAACATTATATACAGACAAAAAAAACATTTTTATTATTCGGTCTAAAGACCCCTGTCGGAAAAGAACCGAAAAGAAACTAACGTGGGTGGTGAAGTTATGCTCAACTCAAAAAAATTTCCAATATGTATCAAGCACTACATTCACCAAAATCATTAAGCACAAAATTCTGAAATTTCTCACCCCACACTTGAATTATGTTATGTCCCCAAAGCATCTAATTAAAATTCAAAAGGGTGAGAAATACTCCTGGGCCCCTATGCCTAGCTAACAACATGTTTTTCTTTCATTTTTGCACAAGTGGGTATTCGACTCCCACACTTTTCTTCATGCTTTTTAGCTCTCCTCCACGGGTACTGCATCTTCCCTTCATTCGTGTGCTCTAACTTTCTGCACTGCCAAAAGTGCACACATAATCAACAATTACAAATTGTACTTGAGGTACTCTTGCTGTCGCCTTCCCAAGCAGCGCCTTATTTTGCGCCACGGCACGACGTGACCATCCTTCGTGACATCCTCATACTTGGGTTCCTTTCTTCAAGAACCATCTTATTTTCTTTTTGATTTTTAGAGGAAACAACCTCCACCCGTTCCTCTTCCTCCAACTTCTTATACAACTGAAGCCCTTATCAAACGGGCTGAACACTTATCATTACCTTTGGCCGTGGACCCAGGGAATCTACCACCCCACACTTATCCTCTGACAACACACTAACCTTACAAAGGTTTCTGTAGTGTGTGGGTGGGTTCATTTCTTGGTATACTCGGAAGAGTTCTTTTTCATCCTCGACCCTCATTTTCAGGGTCCCTGCTCTTAAGTCAATTACCGCTCCTCCGGTGGCCAAGAATGGCCTTCCCAAGATTAAGGGTACCTAGTCATCAACATGAAAATCTAAGATAATAAAATCAGAAGGTATAATAAACTTACCCAGTTTGATGAGAAGGTCCTCTATAATTCCATCCGGTGCCACTCGCAACTTGTCCGCCAACTGCAGCATCAATCTTGTTGGCCGCGGTTTCCCTAACCCCAGGGTGTTAAATAAATATAGGGGAATTAGATTAACTGTTGCCCCTAAATCACATAGGGCTTGTAGCACTTCAGCTTTACAAATTTGTATGGGGAGGATAAAACTCCCTGGGTCTTTGAGGTTCTCCGAAATCTAGCTCAATACCCTGTGACTGCACTCCTCCGCCAGTGCTACTATTTGGACATCCACCAATCTGACTTTATTAGACATCACATCCTTCAAGTATTTAGCATACTTGGGCATTCCCTGCAAAACATCAAGCAAAGGCAAATTTATGTGAAGTTCTTTGAAAATCAAAAAGAACTTTTTGAAGCATTCCTCCTCCTTGCTCTTTCTCAATCTCTGAGGGAATGGTGGTGGTGGTCTTTGTGCTGGCTGATATCAAGATTTTGCATTTTGTTGCACAACACTCTGATTCTCTCCCTTGTCAGTGGATGGTCCTTTCCTAACCAATACGGCTTCACCTCATTTCTTTTCTCTTTTGGCACTACATCAGCTACTTGTTTTCCACTCCTCAGACTGATGGCGTTGACCTGATGGGGGTTAGGATCTGTGTCACTTGGTAGTCCTCCCTGTGGTCTCATGTTTTGAGCAGCTGCTATCTGACCCGTCTGCTTTTCTAGATTGCGGGTGGCCAATTGTTGATTCTTCAAGTCTGATGCCATCCTCGCCTGATTTTCTGCAAATTGAGTCTGGGTCTCCATGATTTTCTACAACGTTTCCTCAATGTTTCTGCTCAACTGGCCATCATTCTGCCTATTCTGCTGATACTGCTACTATTGAGGTTGCTGATAACTTTGCTTTTGATTTTCGCCCCAAGAAAAATTCGGGTGGCTCTTCCAATTTTTGTTGTAGTTGTTTCCAAAATTCTGAGTGTTCCTCTGTACATTCCCAACAAAATTGACTGATTCCAGATTGGCTCCACAAGATTTTTCATTGTGCCGATTATTCCCACAAATTTCACACCAACTTGGAGCTTGCTGAACTGCATTAACCTGGCCCTGTTGTTGGTTCATACTCAGTTTATTGAACTGAGTCATAATATGATGCTGGAATGAAGCTAACTGTGCTACCAAGGCATTCATACCATCTACCTCTATCAACCCTGCTCTCTTTCCTTCCCCTCTCGATGATTCACTGTGCCATTCTGGATTTCCCTGTGCAATTCTATTCAACAGCGTGTACAGCTCATCATATGTCTTCTCTAAGGCTTGCCCACCCGATGCAGAGTCTAGCAAAATTTTTGTATGTGGGTCTGGACTTTCTACAAAGGTATGGGACAACACATCATTATATTGCTGGTGATGGGGACAGTCTCTTAATAATGACTCGAATCTCTCCCAAGCCAAATATAAGTTCTCATCAGGCCACTGCTTGAAACTCAGTATTTCACTTCTCAATTTTGCAGTCTTGCCTGAAGGAAAGAATCTAATCAAGAACTTCCTTGCCAAATCATCCCAAGAAGTTATGGAGTTCAGTGGCTCAGCTTTTAACCACCTTTTGGCCTCTCCCAACAATGAAAATAGGAAGAGGGTAAGTCAGACATAGTCTGTGGACACTCCGGTGGGGATGAAAGTGTCACTAATCTCTAGAAAGTTCTGTAAGTGCTACTGCGGGTCCTCATGTGCCATCCCAGTGAATTGACCACTAGAATGTAATAGCTGCACCATATTATGTTTCAATTCAAAGTTCCCTCCAGGTTCCGGTTTACGGATACTAGAGTTCACATTCATCGCTTGTGGAATTGCCACTTCGCGAACTGGTCTGGCTGCCATTGTTTTCGGTGACACTTCTGCTTGTCCTGTGGGTGGTTGTTGTTGTACCTTTTCTTGAAGTCTTTTCAGCTTTTGCTCAAGAGCTACTCTCCTTCGCAAATAGATTTGACGTTCAGGTTCAAGCAACGGT
>JACEIK010000034.1:444284-456654 GCA_018107945.1 Datura stramonium | reverse complement strand
TGTGTTTACAGCCGTTATATAGCCCTTTGTTTCCAGGAACCTGAGATAGAGCTAGCCAGGCACCAGATGTGCCTCGGCCCACCAGTTAGTAGTCCAGGTCGTTCTAGGGCACCAGGTGCCAGTCATACCCCCCAAGGCGGGGCGTGACACTAGGGCTTCCATTGTCTCAAGATTTTGAGGCAATTTCTTAAGGGAATTTCTACTCCAGATATGTGGGATTTCAACAAGGGAATTTCTCTTCCTTTATGCCCCCAAAAATCTTACAAAAACTTTATCAATTCTTTCATTGAAAAATTGAATCTAGGGTTGTTCTTCAGTTAGATTATGAAATTCCTTCTTATTATAATTCTTGTGATACTTCAAGACTTCTACCAACTAAAATTCATAACGATATCCCTTTCCATGAATATGTGTTTTAGCCCTAATCCTTAAATGTGATTTGAATGAATCTTACATAATTGAAAGTCCATATATGAATGTTGCTTGATTTTGATAGTTCCTTTCTAAATCACCATGACAGTACATATATGTGATCAAAAGTTAGCTTATGGCTTGTTCAGTCAGAACTTAGCATTCTCAATGTCTTACTGATATATCAACTTATTAGTTTGACTATAGTCAGTCTTTTAAGGAGTTTAGTAAAACTCAGGATATCAGTATTCCTACTTGGAAGTGGGAAGAAGTGAATATAGACTTCATCATAGGTTTATCTCGAACTCACCGACAGCATGACTCAATTCGGGTGGTCATGGATTGGATGACCAAGTCAGCACATTTTCTACCGATTAAGACCACAGATTCAGTAGAGGAATATGCTAGGCTTTACATCCGGGAGTTATTCAGACTGCATGGAGTTCCCTTTTCTATTATCTCATATAGGGGTACTCAGTTCACCTCGCACTTCTGGAAGTCATTCCAGAAAGGGCTCGGTACTTAGGTTAAGCTCAGCATAGCTTTCCACCCACAGACAGATGTCCAAGCGGAGTGGACTATTCAGACTTTAGAAGATATGTCGAGGGTGTGCATGATCGATTTCAAGGGTAGTTGAGATGATCACCTACCTCTGAACGAGTTTGCATACAACAAAAGTTATCATTTCAGTATTCAGATGGCCCCGTTTGAGGCATTTTATGGTAGGAAGTGAAGATCTCCTATAGGATGGTTTGAGGTTGGTGAAGCTACCTTGACAGGTCCGGATTCAGTCCATGAGGACATGCAAAAGGTGCAAATTATCAAAGAATGACTAAAAACAACTCAAAGCCGACATATATCATATGTGGATATGAGGAGAAGGGAGTTGGAGTTTGCTGTTGATGATTGGGTATACCTGAAAATATCACCTATAAAATGGGTGATGAGATTCGGGAAGAAAGGAAAGCTTAGTTCCAGATATATCCGCCCTTACAGAATCTTGAGACGCATTGGCAGTGTGGCTTATGAGCTAGAGTTGGCTATGGAGTTAGCATCGGTGCACCCAGTCTTCCATATGTCTATGTTAAAGAAATGTATCGGCGACCCGACCTCAGTAGTGCTACTAGAGAGTGTGGGTGAAAAAGATAGTCTCTCTTATGAAGAAGTTTCAGTTTAGATCCTAGACCGTCGGGTTCGTAAGTTGAGAAACACAGAGGTCGCTTCAGTAAAGGTCTTGTGGAGGAACTAGCTAGTTGAGAGAGCCACACGGGAAGCATAAGTAGACATGATGGATAAATACCCTCATTTATTCCCTTCCATTTTAACTTCAGCATCAAGTACTAAATATGTCCTCAGTACCCTATTCAGTTCCGTACTTATCATCTCTATCCATGTTTTAATGAGCACCCTAGTTGCATAAAGTCAGTTAGTATGTCTATCTCAATTTTAGTCATGTGTCCCAGTCCGGAGTCAATCACTTCGTTAGTTTCCAACTATAGTTGTTCAGTTTTGGGCTTTTAGATCCCTTCCCAGTCTCCAATATGCTTATCCTACATTCAAGGATGAATATTCCCAGGGGGAGATATTGTAACACCCTAGAACTTCCTAAGACTATCCTTTAGATTTAAAACTTGATCTTGTAGAAAATGAGAAAAAGATCTCAGTACAAGCCACAGTACGACTCATAAAATTGAGGTATGGATCGTACCTAGACTCGTAACTGGAGGTTGGAGAAGAACAGTGAATGAGGTTGGAGAAACCACGACTTCATGTTATGAATCATATTATCCTGGTACGATCGTACTAACCAGTCATGAAAAAGTTTGGATAAATGGTCAGGGAAATCCCTGGTAACCATCAGTCGTGTACATTGGTATGAATCATTGGATGAGTCGTGAATGAGGTCAGAGGAAGACTTAGAAGTAAGCTATGGACCGTAGCAAGAATCGTGAGATGTTGGTACGCGTTGTAGTAAGCATCGGTGGAAAATTTCAGAAAATGGGTTGAAGCAGAGTCCCTAACCACGAGAGGTGGTACAGATCATAGGACCTTGGTACGACTTGTAGGTTGAGTCATACCACCTAACGGGCAGAAATACTATTAAATATTTCAGGGGCATTTTTGTAAAACTCTATGGTCCTAACTCCTAAACCAAGTCGTATTAGGATTATTAGGAGGGACTTTAGAGGATTAGTCAAACCTTTCCCTCATTCTTTCCATAACCATTTAGAAAATCATGAAGAACTCAGATAGTTCTTCCAGGCAAGGACTAGGGCTTTCATTTTCTCAATCTTTCCAAGCAGTTTCTTAAGGGAATTTCTACTCCAAGTATGTGGGATTTCAACAAGGGAATTGCTCTTCCCTTGTTCCCTAAAACTCTTATAGAAACTTTATCAGTACTTTCATTAATGAATTGAAACTAAGGTTGTTCTTCAATTAGATTATGAAAATCCTTCTTGTTATAATTCTTGTGATTCTTGAAGACTTTTACCAGCTATAATTCGTATTGATATCCCTTTCCATGAATATGTGTTTTAGCCCTAATCCTTAAATGTGATTTGAATGAATCTTGCATAATTGAAAGTCCTGATATGAATGTTGCTTGATTCTGATAGTTCCTTTTTATATCACCATGAGAGTAAAGATATGTGATCAAAAGTTAGCTTATGGCTTGTTCAATCAGTACTTAGCATTCTCAATGTCTTACTGAAATGTCATCTGATCAGTTTGACTATAATAAATCTTTTGAGGAGTTCAGTAAAACTCTGTAGTCTCAGTTATCAGTCATCAAATTGTTCTTTAGATGATTACGACGCTTTCAAATAAAGTAGCTCTGACAAGTCTTAGAACAACTATATTTCAGTTATCAGGTCCTCTAGACTCTCAAAACGCTTCTAGGTAAGTGATCCTGACTTTAGTCTTAGGACATCCGGTTCGAGCTATCAGCTTAGCAAACAAAGTTAGAATTTCCAGTGGGAGTAGGACATAACACCGAGTGGGCTGGGGTTCACATCCAGGTTCCCAGAACCACGTCACCACTGTAGGTCATTAGCCTGAATGGGCCTTAGATAGTGATCACCCATCTCAGCTACTATACCCTGGTAAGGTATAGTGGGACTTCTCCGATGGGGGGTATACATCGGACTCCACGTCTAGCTCACATGGTTACATGTCAGTTATAGTTTGTCCTACAACTTAGTATAGTACAACTCAGTCCAGTGTAGTCTCAATCTCCAGTTCAGTTCAATACTCCAGTACTCAGACATGTTTATTATCTTCAGTTAACTACTTAAGTACTTATAGTGTTAGTAGCTTTTCGGATGCCTTCAGTGTTTGAAATTCCAGTATGGTCATTGCGTGTTCTGTTAGTACAGTTTACATCTTTCAGTATTTTTACGTTTATTTCATGTCTCACATACTCAGTACATTCAATGTACTGATGCATACTTTTTATGTCGTATCGTCTTATGATAGAGGCATAGGTTCTCAGTCTCAGAATCATCAGTAGTTCCCCTCTGACAATTTTATACAGCAGTGTGGATTGGTGAGTCCTCATCTTCCGAGGATGAAAGCTTAGCTTCCATTTCAGTTTTTTCTTGATTTCAGACATTAGAGTTGGTGGGGGGCTTGTTGCTATCAACTCGCTAGTTATTTAGATGCCTTTTAGATAGAGTTGGTATTTTAGTATGTTTTGCCTTCGTTGCATAAATTTTAGTATCTTATTAGGAAATTCTTCTTTTCAGAAAAGTATTACTTATTCATGTTTTTTGCAGCTTCCGCCTATAGATTTCTTCCAATTATTTAGAACTTCAGTAGTATGATTGTCATTGGTTAGCTTGGGGTCACTTGTGGCCCTAGGTACCATGTCGTGTCTAGGGTATAGACTTGGGACGTGACACCCATTGAAGATAAAGCCTAGAATTCTTCATGTTCTTCTCCAAATCCCTTGGGCTTTCAAAGACAAGTGAAGATTCAGTTTACCCAGGTATGTAAGGCTATGAATAAGGGTTCCATTCACTCTCATTCTCAAACTCTCCTAAATTTCATGAATCAAGTCTCAATCCAAGTATGATCAAAAAGGGGTTTTAATCCAAAATTATAGAATTCTCTATCAATTGTTTATGAGTCAATCCCCTTTATGTTCTAAAATATATTTGAACATTCATGGGCATATTTTAAGCATGTTTTGATTACAAATTCATGCTTTCAAATTTTAGAATATTATTCTCAATTATGAAAGTTCATGAAAAAAATCAAGTTTATATTTGATGATTTCAAGTATGATGAGATATCTAGCATGTATGAATGTTTACAAATTATCAGTGTATGAATCTATGATGTTAACCAATGAAGTCTATTTCAAGTATGTATGATTTGAGATTTGGGCAAGCCCACACAAGATAAGTTATGTTTTATGATCTAGCCAAGGCTAACAAGATCAAATGATAGATATATATTTGAAGTCACGACTCCTCAAATGTATAGATTTAAGTTATGTTCTAGAATATGATTATATGAGTATTATCATATTTTGGGAGTAGTGTCTAGCACCAATTAGGCTAGGGGTTCCAAGGTTCTCCAATCTCATAAACTACTCGCCAATGTAGATTATTTTGGGGACTCTCAAGAGAGCGTCTCCTATCCCCCTCAAGGGCACACCGTGATATAAAACCTTACTTATTCTTTTCCCTAACAAGGCTTAGGATGGACCTCCTCCATGTAGGCAAGATGCGGGATCATCATGCGCTCATACATGGTGGTTGTCGGTTAAGACAAGTCTCCCATTGTTCCTTATAATTTCAGTTATGCATGTTTTTGACTTATGATATTATGTTTTCAACAGGTTTGACCCAATGATCAGCTTATAAGCTTTTACTTAAGATTTCAGTTATGGCAAGCCATATGATTCTATTTTCAACTTTGGGTAATTCGATTTAGATATGAGATTCAGTTTATGACTATTTATGTTTTCAGATTACATCATACAGTCCTTACTCTCATGATCTTATGATATATGTTATTTCCATGATTTCAGTTTTACTTACTCAACATGTTTTACTTACCTTACATACTAAGTACATTCCAAATACAGACTGCATACTCTATGTTGTATCATTTCATGATACAGGTTCAGACACTCAGACTCAGTTCCTCTGTTAGCCAGTCTCCATATCTTCGTCCAGTTCTCCTGTTGGTGAGTCCTCATCATTCGAGGATCTTCAGATTGTTGAGTGGCATTACTTTCATTTTTTAGACTTTTAGTGAGCTAGTTGGGGGTGTTGTCCCATCAGCTCTTCAGTTATGTTAGAGGTTTTTTCAAACAATGTGTAGAACTTTAGTTTTTGTCAATGTTGACTCTGTATGGTTGTCATGTATTTTAGAATTCCGCTTATTTATGTTTTCAGTTATCAGCTTTCACTTGAAGTATGTTCTTTAGTTATCATGTTCATGTCATGGGTCGACTTGGAGCCATTCGTGGTTATAAGTTATGTGTGTCGATCCAGGGCCCTAGCTCGGGTCGTGACACGAGGCCTCCAACTAGTCGGGGTCACAATGTATTTCGTTGTTCCCCTTTAGCTCAGATATTTCCTACTCTTGAAAGGTAAAATTCTGAACAATTTCTATTTTTGCTCGTTGTTGGATGGTATTATATTTTTCCTATGTTTGGGGTACAAGTTCCCGTTGGGCATTCGAATGACATTGGCCGTGTTATTGCCCTACGATTATATAAACCGCAGTTCTAATATACACATATACTCAAACTATCGCCAAAATAACATTATATAATAACATTCACCCTAGAAAGTGTTAATTTTCCACATTTAGGCCTAGAAATCAACAACCAATCATTCCCATAATCCTAGCCCTAGTTTTCACAAACCTAAGGTTCTTAGCTAGGGATTCACCATTAGAGACTATCTTTGATTCTGGTGGTTGGGAATCGGACGAGGGAAAGAAAGAGTTAGAACTCATACCTTGGGAAGGAGAAACTGCTTAGCCCTTAGAAAATCGTCCTTCTGCTCTCAAAGTTCGTGCCTCAGAGTAATGGGGTAAAAAAATGCGAAATTCTAACTTAAACTGGCTTTCTGCCTTACGTCGTCCGCAGCGGTCCTGCTATGGCGGATGATCATTCGCCACGACGGTCCTGCCACATGGGAATTTGAATCATCCCATCAATTCAATTAATAAAATAATCTCTTATTCCGAAAAACAAATAAGCTAGACCAAGCAAAATTTTGAATCCTTATGCCAATGTCATCGAGGCTTTATAACGATCGAATGGATCGTTACATCATATACCAATTAAATAACCATTTTCCCCAAATGGCCTCACGCGATATGCAGAGGTTTTCTATTACATCACGGTCCAAATTTTTGTGTGGTCATAATTACAGTTATACCATTTTTACCATGGTCTTATCGTTATCACAGTCGGACTTGACCAAAACTTCACCAGACCCTGTTTTCGAGGTCGTACAATGCAAATAGACATACTACATGGACATGACACACAAATTTAATTCTCCCATCCCCGCATCTCTAACTGGAAAAGAGTCCCACTTATGCCATTTCTACAAGTTATTTCTGCACTCGAGTTGACCCATTAATCCCGAGTCTCCCGCATTCCTCAACTGTAACTCACATCATATTTTCCTCATATAACTCCCATGTTATCACCATCCTTTATAAGGCTCCATTTTTCAGGTACTTGGGACATTTCTGAACGTCATGAGAATTTGAAACGTCATACATATCACTAAAATGGACCCGGTCGGTCCTGCAGTGCTTTTTTGCAGTAGCGGTCTCATGGCAACAGATATCTGTTCGTTGTAGCAAAACTAAAATTTCAGATTAAGGGCAGAAAGGATGGTTTTTGGTTCATTCTCACATTTATTTTCTGACTTTTGGCTTAGCCCTCCCTACTTCCTTCGTGATTCCCCTTAATTTCATAGGTAGTTCTCATTCCCACAACTTTATTATTTTAGTTACTCTACAATGGTTGTGTTTTCATGCATTTATACATGGATTAAAGCTAAAAGTAGGGTTGGGAAGATTCTTTTTCTTTTGCTCTTAATGGGGGTAGATTATCGAAGCATGCTACTAGTATTTACAATATCAAGTAATCTAAATGTCTTCTGCATGCTATAACCTATTCTTCTACGATTTTGCACTAGAAATGGTGGAGTTTGGGTGGGGTGGTGATTTGAACTTTTCAATCTTAGAGTTGGGCCAATCTTTCATTTTCCCCTCTCTATACTATACTTCGTAGCTAGGAAAGTGTGAGTTGGGAGAAGAGGGACTGTATGTAGGGGTTTGATACGCCCTTAGATCACTTGAGGGTGAAAGGTGATCCTAGAAGGGGCATTAAGGGGAGGAAGACTGACTTGGGGGATAAAAGTGATGGATTTGCGGTGATGGGTCTACTTTCTCCAGGCCTACTGGACCCTTCCAGCAGATGAAGGCTGATTTGGCAGCTATGCGAGAGTTACTGGGTGGGTTGCACAGATTTTACCACAAAGGTGTGTCATCTAATATAGTTTTTGTTGACCCCGAGAGCTTATAGGGAACGGTTGCCTCATTAGACTAGGCCCATGTTGAGCTCCGAGAGGTTCTACATAAGGAGAAAAAAGAAAGATGATTTCGGGACTAGCTTTTCGTCCGCATGTGGAAGGGGTGAAGAATATCTACTGCACCCTCCTTCTAGGCCTTAGGGTTCCCCCACTGTCCTCGAGAAATGTCTCATAGTACTCGTTTCTTAGCGGTGGCGAGGACGAAGAGGCCAGTGACTCAGGCGACGACAGCAACGAGGCCTCCAGCTAGTTGGGGTAATAATGTATTTCCCTCTCATTGCTCCCCTTTAGCTCAGATATTTCCTTCCCTAAGAAGGTCAAATGCTGAACAATTTCTCTTTTTACTCATTGTTGGATGGTTTTCTATTTTTCTCTATGTGTGGGGTATAAGCACCTATTGAGGCATTCGAATGACAATTCTGTGTTTTGGCCCCACAATTATATAAACCGTAGTTCTCATGTACACATATACTCAATTCAACACCTTTGACATAACCAAAAAATTTTCAAACCAGGGTAAATTGGATGTTGTCTAGCAATCGTCCACTGCAGCGGTCACTTTCCCGCTGCAGCGTACTCATTATGGCGATCCACTTCACACTATAGCATGTACACTGCGGAAAGACACACCTTGCTACAACGAAACTCGTCAGATATTAATGCCTCTAGTAAACATTGATCTTCCTTTTCCACCCTATCACTAACATTTAACACAATCATCATCAACTCACACGTCAACATGGCTACATCGTCAGATACAAATTTGAATCTTATAGATACCAATTGTACCTATTGAGATACTGTTATACCCCGAGAACCCAAGGATTAGGTCCAAAAGTGAATCAGGAGAAAAAACTGGAAAATATTGCAGCAGTTGCAGAACGGGTCACTGAACGACTCGTGAGGAGGTCAAACAATTCGTCAAGTGACTTGTAGGGAAGGCCTGCGATGATGAGGGACTCATCGTCCCCACGAGCGATGTAATGACTCGTGGTCAAACACCACGAGTCCTCATGTTAGTCATGGGGTGGTCTTAGAGTAAGATAGTAAAGCCTACCCATTGTACTTAACGAATGGTACCTAACGAGTCATCGTCAGTACTAACGACCCGTTAGGAGGGCCGTTACCAAGCTAATTGTATTTTCTTGAACAATGAGGCAGTGTACTTGACGAAAGGGTGTAATGAGTCGCATCACCGGGGTACGAGTCGTCATGTCCTCTGTTAAGAGCAAAAGGAAAATTTCCAGTGGACTTGACAAAAAGACCAGACGACCAGTCGCTCTTGGCAACAAATCGTCAGGTCGCCCATTACGGTCACCTGACAGTTATTTTCTGCAAATTAGTAAGGGCCTTCTCGTAATTTCCTACCCTCCTAAGACCTAAACTACGTCATTTTGTGGTCGGGACCAGGTCTTTTAAAGGGGAATCATTCCTAAAATATTCATTTCTATTCATATAAGATTTTAGAGGAAGGAGGAAAGGGAATTCAAGTGTCTTCTCGAAAATTCTTCAAGAATCTACCTAGGGTTTTCAAGGAAGTTGGGAGACTCGAAATTTCAGGTATGTTGGGTGTTGAATGGGTAGTTTAGTCCCTACCCATGCCCAATTTCTCCCTAACTCTATGTTTAAGCCACCAACTTTTGATGGGTCATAACTCCTAATGCATGCTTCCTCAAAAATTTATATGAGCGTGATGTAGTATGTCTAAACTCATGGGTTGAATTATTGGGCTGTTTCCATATTTTTTACTCAATATTTGATGAATTAATTCTTAAAATCTCATGTCCCCAAATCATGGGGTTTTTAGTGAAACTCATAGCTATGGTGATTTTTCAAGCATGATATATGAACTCTTGAATTTAAGCATTTTATCAATTACTCGTGTTATTATGATCACGTTTCCTATAAATTTAAGTATTTCAAGTATGTTAGAAATTTTGGACAATGCCCACGTGTCGCTTGTGGTTTATAAACTATGATTCTTGGTTGACTCACGGGCCCAATTCCATGGCTAGGATTATGAATTTGCAAGCATGATATAATTCTCATGATCTAACTAGCCATGCATGTCATGTATGAATTTCTATGAGCACGTTGCATGTTTTGGGAGTAGTACTTAACACCGAGTAGGTTCGGGGCCTAGGTTACGCCTTGAATCTCAGAACTATGTGCCACCGTAGGATCATGATTGGGACCTCCTCAGTGATTGTCCCTTATTCCCTATGGGGCCTTCATGAGTGATATCACGCCTTCATGATTCATACCCTTGGCATGGTATGAACGGCCTACCTACTAGGCGTACAAGTCGGACTTCATGTGTGCTCATGTGGAGTATGTCGGTTATAGAAATCTCTCATTGTTCCTCATGGTTTTGAAATATGCATGATTATGTTCTTTTGGCTCAAGTTATGATTTATGAAGTGTTTTCCCTGCATGTTATGACTTTGACGAGTTTATGAATATTTTTGGAAATATTGATCCTTACAA
Source organism: Datura stramonium (assembly GCA_018107945.1). Taxonomy (NCBI): domain Eukaryota; kingdom Viridiplantae; phylum Streptophyta; class Magnoliopsida; order Solanales; family Solanaceae; genus Datura; species Datura stramonium. The sequence continues at coordinate 446,185 of JACEIK010000034.1, read as the reverse complement.
TATACTTATGGTTTCGGTTTTATGATCATGATGTCCCCACTCCTATAACTTTTATGTTGTTAGGCATTGTTTTTCATACCTTACATACTCAGTACTTTCTGAGTAATGACCCCGATATTTTCAAGATCTGGTTCGCAGGCTCAGCATCATCCCTAGTTCGTGCTCAGTTCCACTAAATCTCCAGTGGTGAGTCCTCATGATCCGAGGGCTTCATGTTCGGACTTGTTAAATTATCTTATGTTTTCAGAATGTTTGGGTTTGTTGGGGTATTGTCCCTTCAACCCGTCTTTTTATGATTAGAGGCTTTCAGACTTATGTGTAGTATTTTGTCATTGATGGATGTATTTCGGTTTGTCGTTCCTTACAATTCATGATACGACTTTCAATTAGCTTATGATTGATAAGTTAAGTCTTCCTCATTTTATGAATGAATTAGTATTGTGCTCACGTCATGGGTCGACTTGGGGTCTCTCGGGCTCCTTATCCCGTGTGAACGATCCGAGTGTACTCTCAGGTCGTGAAAAACTTGGTATCAGAGCAATAGGTTCAGATGTGTCCTAGCGAGTCTGAAAGCCGCGTTAGGTAGAGTCTTTTTCATGGGTGTGAAGCACACCACACTTATGACAAAGAGGCTACTAAACGTTTTAGGAAATGTTCCCTTCCTTCTTGATCTACGTCGTGCAGTCAAAATCTCTCCATCTTTCTAATTCATGCGTTTCGCGATTGTAGAAACTTATGGCATCCAGAAGTGATGGTGTTGTTTCGGGTTTTCCACACTCGAAACAAGCGTCTGAGCCCACTAATCATTTCCCTGGGTGGTTCTTGCCACAAGTAGAACAAGATGGGAATGTGCGCTCTGTGCGCATACTATTTTGACTCCTCGAACTTGGGGCCCTGCTCCTCTAGCTGTCCAGTGACCTGGATGGAGTATTGGTTGAAGATGGTGTTGGTGCAGTTCTGTCTCTCTTGGCCTCTCTCTACCTCATATGAGTCGCTTCCATCTGCTGAGCATAGAGGACTATCTGTGGGTAGTACATGTCCTGATGTAGCATGGTTGTTCTGCAGTCTTTGTCCAGATACTCCGCTACTCTTTGCACAAACCTACTCACTCGCTCCGTTTGGTCCATCACTAACTCCGGGGCATATTTTGACAGGCGAGTGAATTCAAGTGAATATTCCAGCACCGTCATCTTTCCTTGCTTAAGGTTGACAAACTTAGTTGCTTTCAGTTCCCTCATCTCCCGAGGGAAGAACCTGTCGAGAAAGGCTATGCGAAACTCATCCCAGCTGATAGGGCTCACTTTGCTTCCCTACTATCCCTCCATTGCTTGAACCAAATGTAAGCGACCTTCTTCAGCTGATAAGAGGCCAAATCAACACATTCCTCACTTGTCACACCCATGACCTGAGTGACCTTCAAAATCCCTTCGATGAACTCGTGTGGATCCTCGTCCACCTTTGCCCCTGTGAACTTAGGAGGGTTCATCCTCAGGAAGTCTCTGACCCCGGCCGCCGCTGCATTTCCATTCTAAGGAATAGGCGCAATAGCCTGCTGGTTGACTTGAGCGGTCAAGGCGTGCGCCATCATTTGAATAGCCGCCCGAAACTCGGCATGGGCAGGTGGCTCGGGTGCCTGGGGCTCCTGAACAGGTGGGGCTTGTTGACGCCCATCATCATTGCCACCCTCGCGGCCTTCATCATTTCTGTTCCTCCTTCTGATTATCCTTCTAGAAGCCATAAGTTTCTGCAATCGCGAAACACACGAATTAGAAAGATGGAGAGATTTTGACCGCACGACGTAGATCATGAAAGAAGGGAACATTTCCTAAAACGTTTAGTAGCCTCTTCGTCATAAGTGTGGTGCGCTTCACACCCATGAAAAAGACTCTACCTAACGCGGC
>JACEIK010000034.1:425916-439654 GCA_018107945.1 Datura stramonium | reverse complement strand
TAAAATCACATGAAAATGTATCAAATAGCTTAGACAACACGACTAATTTAAGCTATAAAGCGTATCACGGGACCTATATTATTTCCCGTGATCAACTACTTTGGGTATACACACGAGATCAATCCAAAAGCTTACTTGTAGAACTGATAACTATGGTTCATCCAAACGACTGGTTTGTCCCTATTGGATGACTATACTCAATCACCGGGTTAGGTCTCATGAGCGATTTCTTTTTAACCATTATCAATACGTTTCAAATTAACTTTCTAGCGACCGAAGCTCATGTAATACAATGATCTTATAAATAAATGCTTTGTTGTAATTCTCTTTTCCTAATCTCTACTTCTCTAGGTTGAAACAAGTAAAGAATTCGCGCAAGTCCTAATATTGTACATTGCTAAGAAACGTTTGAAGATGAAGAGAATATAATACAAGTGTTTAGAATTGGTTATAAATCACTTTTGTGTAGTCCTATTTTGTTATTCCACCATGGTTCCCACAATCCTAGTTGTGGAACTTTTAGCCTCTCATGATTGTAAGATTATATTTTGTAATCATAGAAAAACAAATAATTAAATACCTACACCAATAATTGGAAGAACATCTTCTTTGAATATCAATGAACAATCTCAAGAATGATGGATGAAATCAAGTGTTGATCCTGAGACTTACTCTCCAAAACTTGATAAAAATTCACAAATAATACTTTTCACACGTCTCTACTACTTTCTCTCTAACTATTCTACTAAAATAAGACATAAAAGGTATTAATATAGACATCAGTAACCTTTTCCTAAGCTAAAAAGGAATTCTCCATATCTGGCACCGGCTTGACTCACGATTGATCCTACGACCCGTAACAAGATTGTATGGGTCATACCTGCCTCTTGTACATCCTTGGTTGTTGCAAATTTTTCTAAGTCTTTGCAGCCGATAGGACTCGTACCATGGTCCTATGGGTCGTACAATCCATCTGTGGCTTGGCCCTAAGAACTTTGACATCTTCTGAAGTTTTCTTCTAGTGTTGTGGTATGCCCTGTACCTTCCTCCTACAACTCATACTTGCTTGTTGTATCTGAAATTATGCCAAGTCTTTAAGAATCACTAAAGCTTTCCACCGCTTATGATACGGGTCGTAAGTGGTTGTTACGATCTGTAGGTTCCACCCATACTAAGAGACTGCCTTGTGCAATTTTCTCTGAAGATTTCCACGACTCCAGTTACGGATTGTACCATCTTGGTATGGCTTGTACTGAGAGTCATACTTTGCCTTCCTCTTATTCCAGACTTCTGATTTTCACCACAATTCTCAGTACAACTTGCACTGAGATTTGTACTTGCCTGATTTTTTGCACTTTTAGCCATCTTTTACACAGTTTTTCTCCAATACTTATTTTCCCTAAAAACAAAGTAAAAGTACCTCATATCCATATAAACATACCTAAGTCCATGCTATTTTGTCAGTTTTAAGCGTCGAAAGTGTTGTAAACTCACAACACATCAACACCTTTAACTTAAGACTTTTGCATGTCCTCAGGCAAAGAAAACAAAAACTAAAAATGATGCTTACTAGAAAATAAATCTAGGATACTACAACCAACAATTAATCAAAATTTGCACCATAAATCAAATAGCTTTTGATACCTTTTTCCCATAAATCAATTCAGCACATGCACATCAAGCAACCACAAAACATGATAAACAGGGATCAAGATATGTCATCTAGCTATTAACAGATAGTGAAGTCATCACCAATGCTTTTCACATAGACAATTGGTAGAATTAAACACAAACCATGTACCATCATAGCGAATGAAGTCCCCCACTCACAAATATAGGAAAATATGAAACATGGGACTAAACAAGTAAGACTCTCACCCTTACAAAGAAGTTCCAAATACTGCATGTCAGATACCATAGGCTTGCCCTTATTTTCTCTACTCCAGCTTGTCAAATGGTCAAGCTAGGATCACTATAGGACTTGATTTGACTTGTAATATAGGCTTTCAATTCCGGTATGGTAGATATGGAATCTTTTTAGTGACTAAACCCCTCCTTGGCACTACATACATGTGGCTCCATTTTTCACTTTTTCACTCTTTTTGCTTTTTCGACCCTTTTCCTCCCTTTTCACCATGTTTATACACTTGTATGGGTTGGTATGTTTCGTCAAATTTTCATTCATCATTCTCTTTTTTCATCTTCTTTTTGATTTTTTTCTTTCTTTTTCTTTTTCTTTTTTTTCTTCTTATTTTGTCACACCATACCTTATTTTTAACCCATTTTTTTTCTATTCCTTTTTCACCTCCCCAAGATTTATGCACCCCTACTCTAGCCACCCTCAACTTAGGCATTTCTTATATGTTGAGGTTCACAATGTACAAGGAGGGACCAGGCCCAAAACAGGTTCATTATAAAATGGGTATGGTTAATTGGTTAATCAAATAAAAATGATTCATTTAACGCTCAAAATTGGGATCAAGGGAATTATATTATTGCGGTAGGGTATTTAAGCTAAAAATGGGCTAAACAAAAATGGCCTATGATCCTTTCGTAACCAACCATCCTAAAACCTATGTGAAGACCAACTGGGCAAGTTCTAGATCCTCTAGGTTATATTGAACTAGGTATTAGACCTCACTCACTCATGGTACATGTCTTGCATTCATTATACTTGTCAAGTTTATACGTGGCTTACAAAAACTACTCATGCTAATACACTAAATGACATAAAAAGATCCACAGAAATCATGCTTTGCAATCAACAAGTACATAACTAATCATCAAAATTTTTGAATGGGGCAATTTTTTCAAAACTTAAAAACTAGTGCAATTTATTGGTTGGGTACTCCTAAGCTACTTTGTAATTAAACAAAAACACAAAAATAAAATCCTAAACATGTTGGTTCTACTAGATAGCATGCCCGAGAAAAAAGAAAAACGACAAAAAAAAACCTTGGATGAATCAAACAAAATCCCAAAAATACAAGTACACTCCCTCTCCTTTTTAAAAAGCATGATTCATCCCTAAAGCATAGAATGTAAAGCAGAAGGAAGGGAATATAGCTACGAGGCACTAAGCTCTCCTATCATCCTGCGGAGGTGGTACCTCCATTGTAGTCGTGGCGCTGGCAGTGGTCGGCTTACTCACTGGGTATCAGTAGGGGAAATAGTTACCCCCTCAGTAGTAGTAGTTGCCTCTACGACCTCCAAAATCACTGGGGCTGAATGTGGCTTTCTCGAAGGGTCTTTGCCACCCACAAGCTCTGCATGTGCAGTGATGGAGCTACCTGTTCCTCTTGCTCTCTCAAGCAGCACCTATACTCTTTGTGAGTCTACTGGCTCTCCAATCTCGCCTGCTTTCACTCTTTCTTTTCTCTCTTTCTCTTCTTCTTTAGTGTCTCATCTCCAACATCTTCAGAGACCCTCTTTTTCCCTTTCTTCCTCTCGGTTCCTGTAGGCTCCCAATAAGACGCCATATCAAGCTCCTTGTTAATGCCAATGCCGAGGTCAGGAAGCGTGGGGGCTGCTATAATTGCCAGCTGTTGTGATGTCAGCTCGACCACTTGGCTCCGAAGAGCCCCCAACTCTTCACGGAGGCTGCCCGTGTCAGTCTGCTCGTCCATACATGCATTGAATCTGCTCTCAAAGCCATCTAGCTTGGCATGAAGAGCCTGTGCAGTTGTCTTAATATCATCCTTTACCCAAGGCTTGATGTTCTCCATCATAGACTGAACCTTCTTCTCAGTTACGGTCAGTTTTTTGGCCAACTTCTGGAGAAATTCCTGAGGCACTAGCATGTACCTGGCTGGAGTTTGGCTCGGAAGGCCCATAGGTGGTGCAGCAGAGGTGCTAGGAGCTGCCTTTGATTGATTGACATTTGTAGCCAGTGTCTCTCCCTACTCCTGTGAGGTGGGGGCATTCATCTATGTACCCCCAACCGTCCATGATACCGAGACTGCGGTAGAAAGTCATGTCCGACTTATTAGGATCATCTCATCCTGGATTAAGCCAATATCTGTTGTCTTCCAATCAAGTGCTCCTCACCATGACTCACCTTGATACCTGCCTCTGTGCACAGTTTGAATATGAGACTCGGGAATGGGATAGTAGTGCTCAATCCCATAGCCTGATCCCTGATCTCCTCCGCAATGACCCTCGAGATATTAATGGGATATTTGAACATGATACATTCTTTGTGACCTACTTACCGCTAGTGACCCATTTTGCTTCTTCTTCGTCCTCAGCAATAACCCCAGACAACCACTGAATTTACCTCAGCCTCTTATCAAAACCCATTTTCTTAATTTATTTCATGGTCTCCGCCCGATAGTCACACTCTGATGTAACGTGTGGGAGTATGAATTGGGATCCATATAACACTCAAGAAATAGCACGCTCGAATATATCCATATTGCAGCCTTGTACCATGATGCTCTCCGGCTTGGGATGATCTTTCAATTTTTGCCCCTCTTTCTCTTTCTGCTCTATGGTTGCCAAATAATTGGCATAACTCCCGGGACAATCTCTGAAGTGTATCGATCTAAGGCTCTAGCCATCCAGTCAGACCCATAGAAGTTGAATATCCACTTTATCTCCTCCACCTCATTTAGTGTATTGGTGAGGATCTGCGGCTCTTCTTGAATGCTCCGCCTAGGTTTGTTCTTGGCGGTGAGAGCAATACCCTGTTCATATATCTCCTAGGCTCCTGGTACTATCTATTGACTATGTGGTTCTCCCTAGGCAGAGTCTCTCCTGCTCGACATTGGGTGCCTCCTCCTCAGATCTGGACTCACTGTCTGCATCACCGATTGGGCCTCTTCGGACACCTCTTCTTTGTTAGAGCCATTTCCGGACTCTTGGGCTCTTTCCTCAGCTCCTCCTTAGACTGGGGAGCACCATCAGATGTGGAAGTGGCCTCCATGGCTTGGGCTTTAGCTTTCACCCTAGTGGTTCCGGTTCCGTAAGTATCGGATGTGTCGACCCAGTATTCCTCTACTGAACCACTAGGGGTGTTGGTTGCTTGTTCAGATTAAGAGGATTCATCTATCAATGCCTACCAAGCAGTTGCTTTGGATTCTTCTCTCTTCTGTGTCATTGTACCTATGGAGAAAAAAGGTTAGAATTCCAAACCTGAGAAAAAGAAAGCAAGAAAAAAATGCCCTCTATAATTTATCAAGGGTCTACAATATGAGTCGTACCTTGGAGGTACGATTCGTACTGAGACTTGTAATGTCGACCAATGTTACATCTCTGAGGTACGACTTCTACCACGAAGGTACGATCCGCACCACGAGTCGTATGAGGGTGTCCCTTGAAAACACATGTTCTGTATTTTTCCAAGACTCATGATATGACCCATAAGTTAATTTCATGAGTCATAGGAAGGATCATACTCTCACTTTTGGACTTAAACCTTTTCAAACTCTTGGTGTGATTGCCAGGTAGGACTTGTAGCAAGATACTACAAGTCGTACTAGGTTTCGTACCTCATGGTTTTTAAAAGTTTGGCTCGGGACGGTCCTAATGACCCATCCTACGAGTCGTAGGAAAGCTTGTGAAGCCTGTCCCTACCTTATTTTCGACTCAGTTTGTAGGTTAATTTAAGTTTATGTTAGGTACTCAGATTTCCCCAAGTCCAGCCATGCATTCACCAAGTTTTAGCAGTTACCCATTCCTCCCCTTTTACTCACAACCCGTAACTCAAGTTTAGCAGTTCATTAGAAATTTTAACATGTTAAATCCCTACCCAGTCACACATTAACTTGTTCACATCAGTGGTCATGTTCCTATTGAGTTTTTAAAGCATTTAGAGGATCTCAGGGAATAAGAAAGTTTGCCCAGGCATAATCGGCCTTTTTATTCAATTCAAAGAATAACACTTACTTGAGTGATGTGAAACACTGCTTACTTTGACTAGAAATCAGAAACTAGGGTTGCAGTTCAAATTTCACGGTGTAATATGAGCAAAAAGCTTACTCAATTGATCATGATTCTCAGTTATAGGAGTGAGGGAGTCGTGTGTTCTTTCGTGAGTTTGGTTTTGAGTACATGGGAGAAGGGTCCGGTCTGTTTGATGTTTAAATAGGTTGTAGGGAAAATTTGAAAATTTTGGGCCGAGTTGGGAAATTTTAGGCTTTCTGACCTATCACGACTCGTACCACGAGTCGTAGGAAGGGCCTACGACTAGTCCCTAGGACTCATAACTGAGAGGTTGAGAACCTTACATGTGGACCTATGTGTACATCTTACGACTCGTACTATGTAGGTACGACCAATACTATGACTCATAGGTATCTCTTACTTTGAGTTCCATGCCTTGAATAGTTCATAACCACAGTAAGTACTATGACCCGTACAATGAGGTTACGAGTCATAGGACCAATTGTACCCTGAACTCATGTACTAGAATTCATCTATGCTTCTCACCATGACTCGTACTACGGTCCATACAATCCTCTTATGAGTCGTACTAAGAACCATAGTACTAATCTGTTCAGCAATTCTTCTGCCACCTGCTTTTGTTTCCCCTGCACACTAAACACACATAAGTCAATAAACTTGGGTTGCCTCCAAAGAAGCGCTTGATTTAACGTCACAGCATGACACAGATTGTTCGGTTACTTAGAATTCACCAAACCACCACATGGATTGCCTCCCAAGAAGTGCCTGATTTAACATCGTGACATGACACAAGTCTCTGAACTACTCAGACTTTGTCATGGGACTCGGACTCACTCTCTATTACTGAGACCATTTTGTACTCCTTTGGTTACTTCATTGACCGGCAGACATTGAAGGTGACCTCTTTTTTGTTAAGTCTGAATTTCAACTGCCCAGCCTCCATATCTACAAAAGCCCTCCCAATGGAAAGGAATGGTTTTCCCAAAATGATGGGGACCTCAAAATCAACCTCACAATCAAGGATCACAAAGTCCACTAGGAATATGAATCTATCCACTTTAAAAAGTACATCAAACAAGATCCCCACAGGCTTCTTCACAGTTTTGTCGGCCATCAACAACAACATAGTAACCGGTGTGGAGGCTCCCAAGCCCAACTATTTCAACACAGCTAATGACATCAAATTGATGCTTGCCCCAAGTCGCAAAGTGCCCTGGAGAACTCAACATCACCAATTGTTTGTAAAATGGTGAAGGCACATGGATCCTCCTTCTTTTGGCAAGGACCCGTGAGGCTATAGCGCTAAAATGATGCATATTATCCACAGGCTCATAGCTCACGGACCTTTTCTTCATAACAAGGTCCTTTATAAACTTGGCATATCCCAGCATCTATTCCAATGCCTCGACCAATGGTGTGTTTACATATAATTGTTTTAGCATTGACAGTAATTTCTAAAACTTACCATTCTCCTCTTTTTTCTTCATTCTTTGAGGGAACGGTGGCGGTGGTCATGGAATAGCCTTGTAAATTTGTGTAGCTTCTTGCTTCTCTCCTTGTTCAACCTCAGGCCCCTTTTAAACAACTGGAGCCTCAGTCCATTCAGCAACCTAATTATGCTCATTATTAGCAACCTCATCCTCATCATCGATTATGCTTTCTTTCTTCCTTTGAAGCTCAAATACAAGCGGCAGAGGGGGATCAACCGTGGTCTTTCCACTCCTAGTCATCACAGCTATACAGTGACCATCATTCTTTGGATTCTGGACTGTGTTGCTAGGTAGTGTACCCTTTTGCCTAGGGTTCATGGATGCTGACAGTTTCCCTAGCCGTTGTTCAATCTACTTGATAGCCATAGCATGTGGCTCGACTCTCTGACCCATGCTTGATAAATCCCCACGGATGTCTTTCATCTGATCATCTGTGGATCTAACCTTCTTTTAAATCTTATCCATCATGCTCTCCAACTTTGACTGTGCATCCTCCCCCTCACGTGCATTCAGAGGCACGTATAATCCTGCTCGGTCATTGCGGCAACCTTCATTCCTTCTCTATTCTCCCTCGCACTCACGACCTCGGCTTCTATCTTTGTACACATTCCAATTGTAATTATCTCTATATTGGTTTTGACCTTGGTTTCCAAAACCTTGGCACCAAGTGTCTTGTCTAGACCCTTAGGCGTTGGCTTGAAAACCACCACCTGATTGTCCTAGAATTTTGTCCTCCTCGGAATCTGAGTGCTCAGGCCCTGGCTCCTGTCCGTGTGTCCCCACTGCATTAACTTTTCTATCTCTAGCTCCCTTGGTATGCTTTGTGAGCAAATCTAATAATGTGCGTATATGAGACAATTCCTGGTTACGTTCTTCCTCCTTCCTTTATTGGTCTGCAGTCAAACCAACAACATATGTACTAGCTGCCGCTTCCGCTTCTCGGGTGTGCCATCCTCTATTTATTTTGGTCACTCTATCTAGAATAGTGGCAGCTTGCTTCCATGTATAGCTCATTAGTGCTCCTCCCACCACTGTGTCTGCTACAACTTTAGTACTTTTGTTCAATGATCTATAAAAAATTTCCAACAAGCTATCATCAGGAATTTTGTGGTTCGGGTACTTGGTCAACTTCTTCTTGAACCTCAACCAGGTTTCATGAAGTTCCTTAGTCTTCAGTTGTCATAAATTCTAGATTTCATCCTTAAGTTGCAGCATCCTGGAGGGTGGAAAGAATCTCTCTAGAAAAGCTTGCTTTAGCTCCCTCAAGTTTGTAATGGAGTCATTGGGCAACTCTGGTAACCATAAAGTGGCCTCCCTAGACAGAGAAAAGGGGAAGAGTCTTAGCCTTATAGCATCCTGGCTGACTCCCGACAACCTGTACGCCTTTCATATTCCACTAAACACCCCCTTCATGTTCAATAATTGGATCATGGTGCTAGTGATGTCAAATTTTGCTCCAGTAGGCAATGGTGGTGGTATGATAGCTATAGTTGACCCGACTTCATCAATGTTTGGGTCATTCTCATCGAATAATTGAGGGGCATATCTTTGGACTCTGTTGCCCCTTCCATGACGACCGGCATTGAAAACCTCATCTCGAGCATCCTCCGCATCCTAAAGTGCATCTTGCTGAGCTAGCTCGGCTTGCCTAGCTTCTTCAGTAATACGGGCATCTCTCTGCTCCTTGTTCTCCATCCTTTGCATTGTTCTTTCGATTTCGAGATCCAATGGAATTAGGGGGTTTCCACTCAGATGAGTACTTAGCATTCACCAAGCGACACACCTGTGGATATCGAAAAATAAAAAGAAAATGTAATTCAGGAAATAACAACCAAAAGTTAAATACAATCAATTAATCTAATCGTAGCCGTATTCTCCGGCAATGACACCACTTTTTGATAACGCTCAAAATCACACTTTCTAAAAAAGTATGAAGCGGACGTTGTCAATAAAGAACTCAATAAATAGGTTAGGGTCGAACCCACGGGGAATAAGGTAAGATCTAGACTAAAGCCGGTACTTAAAGTTGTTGGTAAATTATTTCCAAATTAGGGGATTTCAAAGAAAAACAATATTAAAACAAAAGCGTAATTGTGGTTGTTATCAAGATTTGTAAATAATTAGGGTAAGTATTTCCCATGCGTTTATAAATACTTCAGGCATACACACGTGATCAATCCCAATGCTTGCTTGTAGAACTCATAACTAGGGTTCATCCAAATGACTGATTCATCAGACTATACTCAATCACCGGGTTAGGTCTCATGAGCGATTTCTTTTTAACCATTATCAATACGTTCCACATTATCTTTCCTGCAACTGCAGCTCAAGTAATACAATGATCATAAAAATCAAGGCTTTGTTGTAATTCTCTTTTTCTAATCTCTATTTCTCTAGGTTAAAACAAGTAAAGAATTTGGGCAAGTCCTAATGTTGTACACCATTAAGAAAAATTTAAAGATGAAGAGAATACAATGCAAGCATTTATAATTGGTTTTGAATCACTTTTGTGTAGCCCTATTTCAATATTCCACCATAGTTCCCACAACTCCAATTGTGAAAGTTTTAATCTCTCATGATTGTAAGATTATATTTTGTATTCATAGACGAATACATAATTAAATACTTACAACAATAATTGGAACAAAACCTTCTTTGAATATCAATGAACAATCTCAAGAATAATGGATGAAATCAAGTGTTGATCCTAAGAATTACTCTCCAAAACTTGATAAAAATTCACAAATAATACTTTTCACACATCTCTACTACTTTCTCTCTAGTTGTTCTACTAAAATAAAACATAAAAGGTATTTATAGAGACATCAGAAACCTTTTCCTAAGCTAATAGGAAATTTTCCATATCTGGCGTCGGCTTGACTCACGACTGATCCTACGACCCGCAACAGGAATGTATGGGTCGTACCTGCCTCTCGTACATCCGTGGCTGCTACAGATTTGTCTAAGTGTGGGTAGGTGGTACGACTCATACCATGGTCCTACGAGTCATACAATCCATCTGTGGCTTGGCCTTGAGAACTTTGACATCTTCTAAAGTTTTCTACGAGTGTTGTGGTACGCCTCGTACCTTCCTCCTATAACTCGTACTTGCTTGTTGCTTCTGAAGTTCTGCAAAGTCTTTAAGAATCACTGATGCTTCCCACGACTCATGGTACGGGTCGTAAATGGTTGTTATGATCCATAGGTTCCACTCGTACCAAGAGACTGCCTTGTGCAATTTTCTCTGAAGATTTTCATGACTCCAGTTATGGCTCGTACACTCTTGGTACGGCTCGTAATGAGAGTCATACTTTGCCTTCCTCTTATTCCTGCCTTCTGATTTTCACCATGATTCTTAGTACTACTCGTACAATCATGGTGCGGCTCGTACTAAGATTTGTACTTGGCTAATTTTCTGCATTTTTAGGCATCTTGTGCACCTTTTCCTAAGCTAACAGGGAATTTTCCATATATGGGGCCGGCTTGACTCACAACTGATTCTACGACTCGTAACAGGATTATACGGGTCATACCTACCTCTCGTACATCCTTGGTTGCTGCAGATTTTTCTAAGTGTTGGCAATAGGTACGACTCGTGCCATGGTCCTACAAGTCGTACAATCCATCTGTGGCTTGGCCTTGAGAACTTTGACATCTTCTGAAGTTTTCTACGAGTGTTGTGGTACGCCTCGTACCTTCCTCCTATGACTCGTACTTGCTTGTTGCTTCTGAAGTTCTTCCAAGTGTTCAAGAATCACTGATGCTTTCCACGACTCATGGTACGGGTCGTAAATGGTTGTTATGATCCATAGGTTCCACCCGTACCAAGAGACTGCCTTGTGCAATTTTCTATGAAGATTTGCACGACTCTAGTCACGGCTCATACCATCTTGGTGAGGCTCATACTAATAGTCGTACTTTGCCTTCTTCTTATTCCAGCCTTTTGATTTGCACCATGATTCTCAGTACGACTCATACAATCATGTTACATCTTGCACTATGATTTGTACTTGGCTGATTTTTTGCACTTTTGGCATATTTTACACATTTTTGCTCCAACACCTATTTTCCCTGGAAAAAAAAGTAAAAGTACCTCATATCCATTTAAACATACCTAAGTTCATGCTATTTTCTCAAATTTTAAGCATTGAAAGTGTTGTAAACTCACAACACATCAGCATCCGTATCTCTTTATCCAGCTTAGCCACAAAGGCTGGCCTGCACACTGTTTATACCTCGCTGCAGCGGTAACTAGAACGCTGCCGCAATCTCGCCATAGCGAAAACTCTATCACTACAGCGGTACTGTTCTAGGTAGTAACTCGACTTTGCTGGCAACCTTACTCCTTTCAAAACTCATCAATTACACAAGGTCTAAAATCACTCAAAACTTACAGTAATCTATGTTCAATTAATTATACCCTTCACCACTTTTTATCTTATCACAATCATTCAATTTATTCTCCCTTTTTATGAAATATTTTCACAATCAGGAGTAACCGGCAACAATACATAATTACATTTACCCAAAGATTGTGCACGCAAATATTAACTCATTCACAATCAATTTCATCAAACATCAAGAGTTACAATACAAGGCATTATGCAGCAGATCACATGCACACTGAACACATGATAAATAGACTTTTCATCATTAACTTCATTTTATCAAATATATGTACCCATATCGATATTATATCTATCATGGAACTCTGTCACACAGTTGTATGTATATCAAACATACCTGTATTAATCTTTGCCTCACAGCTGTATGTATATCATGACATATTTGTACTGATCTCTGTCACCATCATACCACTGGTAATGTGCCGGGCACAAGCCTCCATCACATCACTGTACACACATGTCAGAGAGCCTTATGTTTGCCCTTTTAGTCATGACCTGCAGGGGAGTCTAGAAATCCATGTACTGTACACCCAGCCATATGAACCCTTCATCATACCTGTCTATGTACTCATGTTTGTACACCCAGCCGTACGAATATTTAGTAAATACCTGTCTGTGTACTCACTCATACTACTCACTCAGATTCTCACCTCAGGCACGAGCCACTCATATCCAAGTACTCATACACACACTAGTCTACTCGTCCGAATGCTCACCTCAGACACAAACCTCTCATCTCAAGATAAGGACTTATTATCCAATTTTTATCAATATATCCAATATGCTTATCAATCAGTCACCTTATGTGACAACATATAGTGAGATATCAACCAACATTCATCGGCATAACTTATTGTGCATTTCATTCAATCCACTTATAGAACAGTTCAGAAAGACATATAAATCAACAATCATCCACATAATTCAACATGCTATTAATTTAGTCAACACATATGACCCCTCATAAGTACACATTGAATTATTACAATTGCACTTCAATTTAAAAACAAACAACATTTATTCATCTCAAAGTTCATTCACAGAATATAACTAAATCATCATTACCTCTATTATGGTCAGCATTCAAAGACCAAGTAATTATATTTAACAATTCGTGACTCCTCATAACCGTAACTGGCTATCTTTTTAGTTATCTATCAATTAGCCTATTATCGCGTCATCTATCACAATAAATAAACACACCAAGGTAACCTTCATAATTAATCGGTTCAACCATTCCTACCCTCTCAAATAAGGATCTGTCACATAATCAGGTTCTTTCATTATTGATCAACATATTGTTCGTATTAATCCCCATTTCAAGATAACTTACTAGGGCCCATCATCGTCCCTTTAACACATTCAATCACAAAGAAACTTCGTTAATGTACAATAATCATTTTAACGTACTTCAGATTTAATTACACAATCTTTCTACTATGGGTTCTCATAAACACTCATTCTTTCCTTACCTTGGATTCGTTTTAAGCTACACTACCAGAAAAACATCCTTTAAGGAAGAGAAATTTGGTCCCAAAAATGGAAATTATGATGGGAAAAGTCTGGTTGCCACCCGTCGTAATAGCCTCCGACGCTAAAGGTAAACAGCGACGGGGTCCAAAACCTGGTCATTAAATATTATTAGAGACAGGAAAAGATCTGGTTGTAAAATACATTTACAAATGAAGTATTTGGTCCCTAATTGACAATTATTTCGTGACAAAATATTTATTTTCCTGTCGTTAATCCGCTTTAGCGACCATTAACGAACTGGTCCTAGATATTCTATAAAGACCAGAAAACCAACCAGTCCTAAATGTTCTTTAAGGACCATCACGTAAGTGGTCTTAGATTATCTATAAAGAGCAGCAATTAACTGGTCCTAGATTGTTCTTTAAAGACGAATAATTAACTAGTCCTAAAGACGAGCAACACTTT
>JACEIK010000034.1:383601-395937 GCA_018107945.1 Datura stramonium | reverse complement strand
ATATATATATATATATACTTTCTTGGGGTTTGCATGCCCCATAGCTAAACTCATGTAACTCTATTAGATACTCCATAGTCTTAGTGTGAGATTTGGGCTAGAGATACACTACTTAAACAGTCGTATGCTTTCTTGTAAATTGAAACTTGATTTTGGTTGGATAATCATTTTATTTTTATGACTATTGATGTGTTTGGAGTTGCACATATTTTATTTCAGTGCTTATAGAAAAGGTTAAGTGTATAAAAAATAGGTTTGCCTGATGATGGAGTTAGCGGGGGTGCCCGTCACGTGTAGGGGGTATTTTGGGACATGACAAGAATTTAGGAGCTGAATTTACTGATATTGTTTATGCTAAAATACATGTTGAATCTCTCTCTATTATTCAAGCAGTTCATGAGCAAAGTATTTTTGATGAAATTGCGGTATGATTTTGAGATTGTTCGCTCTAACTTGATGAAACGTGACCCGTCTCACTCCTTGGATGTATGTTTTAGGAAATTACTTCTTGAAGAGCAAAGTTTTCTCACACAAAATGTTTTCATGCAAGAAAACATTCACACTATTGCATTTCCTGCTCAAGGAAAAGAAAAGGGTAGGGATATGAGCAAAACTCAATGCTAAAGTTGCAAGGAATATGATCCTACTGCTAGAAATTATGGTAAGAAGTTTTGCAATTATTGTAAACAACAAGGATATATCATCTAGAAGTGTCCCACGCGTCCTCAAAATTACAGGATCAATGTCTTCCAAGTTGGGACAAATGGTTTCACTTCTGATAAACTCATCTTTAACTAGAACTACCAATCAACTTGCTACTCCAGCAGCGAGACAAGTTCTTACTCCTGAAATGATACAACAAACGATCATGTTAGCCTTTTCACTTTGGGGCTACAAGGTAACAATATTACATCTAATTTTTGGCTTGTTGATTCTGGTGCTTCTAATCATATGACCAACTCAATTAGTATACTAAAAAATATTCGTGAGTATCATGGTTCATCAAAATTTCAGATTGTCAATGATAGTAATTTATTCATTACTGAAGTTGGAGATATTATTGAAATTTTCAAGAATGTTTTTGTATCATCAGAACTCTTCACTTCAGTTGGTCAATTAGTAGATAACAATTGTGATGTGAATTTTTTTCGTAATGGTTGCCCATGCAGGATCAGGTGTCGGGGATAATAATCATGAAGGGGCCTAAAGTTGGAAAATTATTTTCTATATGCTTTTCCACCCCTCGTGTTCTGTTTTTTGCTTGTACTTCTACAGTCAGTAAGATTGAGATTTGGCATAAGCGTCTAGGACATTCAAATTCTACTGTGTTACCTCATTTATCAAAATCTATTTATTGAGAAATCAAAATCAATTTTCAGCAACTCCCTTTGATTGTTCTACTTGTAAACTAGGCAAAAGTAACTCTTCATTTTCTTAATTTTGGTAGACGCGGTGTTTTAATGTCATCCATTGTGATGTTTTGGGCATTTCACTAACTATTTCTTATGCCCATTCAAGTAATTTGTGACGTTCATAGATAATTATAGTCAAATTATATTGGTGTATTTTCTCCATTCCAAATCTGAGGTATTTTCCATATTCGGGATATTTTTGGATTACATTGGAACTCAATTTTCTACCTGCATTAAAATATTAAGATCTGATTCTGGTGGAGAATATATGTCTCATGAATTCAATAATTTCTTGCTTCAAAAATAAATTGTCTCGCAACGCTCTTGTCCTTATACACCGCAGTAGAATGAAGTTACTGAGCGTAAAAATCATCATCTTTTGGATGTCACTAGTACTTTACTGATTGAGTCCTTTGTCCTATCTACGTACTGGATTGAAGTTTTTTCTACTGCTATCTATTTAATTAATAGGATTTCATCTAAAGTGTCAAATATTGACTCTCCATATTATCGCCTTTATCACTAAAATCCTAGATGTGATAATTCTCATACATTTAATTATGTTTATTTTGTGCATCTTCCTTCCTCACAACGCAATAAACTTTCTGCTCGGTCTACTAAATATGTTTTTAGAGGTTATAGTACTTCACAAAAAGATTTTATTTGCTATGATCCCAAGTTCTAACAAATTTCGTATTTCTATAAATATTGTTTTCTTTGAGAATTAGTATTTCTTTCATACTCATGTTGAGTCATTTTCTGGTTCTCCTATTATTTCTATTTTTGAAGATTTGTCATCTTCTTCTAAGCAGTTCACACCTAAATTTGTATATGAACAACGTCAACTAACTTTATCCCATCTCGAAATTGATCCGCCACCTGAGATTGCTCCTCAACCAGAAACTGAGATTTCTTCAAGGACTGCTCCTCTTAAGCCTCCTCGGCTATCTACCAAAGTATCTCATGATACTAACTGGTATGATTTTCTTCTACTTTATCCACCATGTCTATTCCAATAGGCTACTCAGAGGCCTCCAAACTTGAATGTTGGAAGAAAGCAATAAAGGAAGAATTTTTGTCGCATAAAAAAATAACACATAATACATTATTTCTTGTCCTTAAAATGTTCGTCCAATTGGATGTAAATGGATTTAATCAATTAAAATTTATTATGGTGGATCACTTGATCGATACAAAGCTCAATTGGTGGTCCTTGATAACAAGCAGGAGCATGGTGTGGACTCTGAGGAGACTTTTTGCACCGGTAGCAAAAATGATGTCATGCCCCACCTTGGGAGGCATGAATGGAACCTAGTGCCACACTGGAATCTGACTGACATGGCTAGGCTTATGCACATCTAGTGCAAGCCTACAACTCGACTTAGGCAAACAACGGGCTATATCTCGGTTGTAAACACAGCCTCCTACCGACAAGGCCTTATAGCCACCTGTAAAAGAAAACAGCTAACCAGCAACAGACCATAACAAGAAATCCTATGCGGGCCGACAAGGCCGCCTGTCACGCCCCGAGCCTACACCCTGGACGTAACACGGTACCTAAAGCCACAAGTGACCCCAAGTCAACCCCTGGTCTATCATACACTAGCATTCTGAGTAAACATGCATAGCGAAACTTTTAAATAACAGCTTTATCAGTTTAAGAAAATGTAATGACTGAAAGTAGAGAAAGAAATATTATATCTTAAATACAATTTTGAAAGACACGTCTGGTCTGAAAGCCAACTACTGGGGAGTTGCTGGGACAGGTCCCCAGCTAATTCTAAGTCTAAACAAAACCATATCCAACTGAAGTAAATAAACAAAGCCCTCGAATGAGGAGGACTCACTCTCTGATCTACTGAAATGGAATGCTCTTAAATTGAAGTAACTATCTGTGTTGAATCTGAGAACCTGCAGCTGTATCATGAAACGATACAACATGAAAAGCATGCTTCAGTACTTTGAATGTACTGAGTAAGTGGGAGAAACATATTGAATATAAAATCTGAACTAAAATGGCATGTCATGACTAACAGGTAAGCTAAACTGAACTACTGATAAAATCTAAAAAAAAATCAAGACGACCTTGTCTTATAGTTAAGGACATGCCCTAAATCTGAAACACTGAATCTGAGATATTGTATAGAACTGAGCTGCTTATTATGATACTGGACTGAACTGACTAGTGGAAGAGTCTATAAATGATATATAACCACGTGAGCTAAATGTGGAGTCCGATATACACACCTCGTCAATAGGGTCCAATATACCTTGCCAGGGTATAAAGACATGGACTGTGAAAATCACTGTCAAAAGGGGGGCCGTTAGGCCAAGTAAATAAAACCTACGGTGGCAACGTAGTTTTGGAACCTGGGTGCGCTGGAACCCCGGCCCTTTCAGTGCTAAGTCCTACTCCCACTGGATAATCTTATTACTGCTACTACTGACAAGCGGATAGCTCGATACTGGGGTCCAAGACTATACTGACCCAGGGATACTGTCAGAGAGTTTTTATGAGCATCTTATAGGACCAGATTTGGAAATTGAGTTCTAAGACTGGTCAGAGATGCTTCTCTGGAAACGTCGTAACTGTCTAGAGAATAAACTGATAACTGAACTGGGGTCTGAGGCTGGTCAGAGTTATAACTGGAATGTCATGACCGCCTAATGGACCAAATAACTATAGTCTGAATCTGAGTCTGATAACTGGGAGGCGCCACTGACACCTCGAAAAGAAAACTGGAGTCAAATTGATCAGCTGACATTTCTGCACAACACCGAGTCTAATAATCTGACTGAGATTGGACATGTAACTATCTAACTAAAATTTCCACATACACTAATAATATGGAAGTTTTAAATATGTTAGAATCAAGTTACAGGGAAACTAGTCCAACAAGCAAGATCCTAAATTCTACTTAACTGAAAATTAGGGCTACATTATTCCACAGGATACAATTCTCATAAATGCCTAGAAATAGGGAATGATAAGTAGTAAAAATCATGAGAAATATTCTACTCAAAATTTTAAAGATATAGGTCTAATAAATCTCCTACATCTCGACTCCACAGGGCTAAACTGATGAAGGAAAAACAACAAAGATTTTAGGGACACAAGGGAAGAACTATTCCCTTGTTGAATTCCCACATACCTGGTGAAAACTTGAACAATTTCCTTAAGGAACTGAGAAGAAAAGGCTACCCTAGCTGTTTCTCTGAAATGCTCTAAGAGGACTCAGCGTATTTTTATTTTGGAAGTCTAAGTGGGGCAATAAGGGAAATAACCCATTACCCCACCACCACCACCACCACTAAAACGTCTAAACTGAAGCTAAAATTACATGGTTTAGGATCCAAAAGCATAGGAAAGTCGAATTTGCCCTTAATGAAATTTTCCTGAAAAATAGTTTTGGCCCCGACCACGAGTCGTACCACGAAGTCATGACTCGTGGTCAGCTCAACATTTTTTGTAATCCACGAGTCATACCACGAAGTCACGACTCGTGGTCATCTCTCGTGGTCACCTCACCATTTTATTCAATCTTCTGAAACTGGCCACGACTCGCATATCACAACTCATACCCACGACTATGACCACTGGTCACGACTCATCCTACGGGTCGTACTGTCAGTCGTGGTATCATCCACCCATACCAACTATGACTTACCCACGACTCCTCATCATGACTCGTTGCTACATCCTACGAGTTCTACCATGACCCGTGGCGACTCACTTTGGCACCACTGAGAATTTCACCATGAATTCTAACCACGAGTCGTACCTACGCAACACGATTCATAGGACCACTCGTGATATGACCTCAGGCTCCCAAACTTCATCACGACTCGAGTCACTAGTCGTAGGTCCTCACCACGATTCGTACCTCGAGTCGTCCTGGTGCAAAATTTTAGGTTTTTTTGCAGTTTTCAACTTCAACTCCCAGGTCTATTCTTAGGCCCCTCCGGGGTATTACACCGCCATGATATCTAGTTATAGCTGAAATGAAAATCAGGCGCTATACTAGGCCCCACACGGTCAATACGTAAAAAGAGACATATATGGTCCCGACACGGACAACGACACTCAACTATCTGACAACTATAGCCTGCAAGCCTTTAGGAATACAAATAGTGATTGGGATAGGGCCCCGGCCTACCCAGATGCTGTACAAATGGAAGACTGCACTTGCTACAACCTGGCGGCCCCGGCCCTGTCCCGACCACTATTTGTATTCTTAGAGGCTTGCATGCTACAGTTGTCAGATAGTTGAGTGTCGCTGGCCGTGTGGGGCCCATATATGTCTCTTTTTACGTATTGGCCATGTGGAGCCTAATATAGCGCCTGATTTTCATTTCAGTTATAACTAGATATCATGGCGGCCTTGTCGGCCCGCATAGGATTCCTTGTTATGGTTTGTTGCTGGTTAGTTGTTTTTTTTTACAGGTGGCTATAAGGCCTTGTCGGCCGGAGGCTATGTTTACGGCCGAGATATAGCCCATTGTTTGCCTAATTCGAGTTGCAGGCTTGCACCAGATGTGCATAAGCCTACCAGGTCATTCAGATTCCAGTGTGGCACTAGGTGCCAGTCATGCCTCCCAAGGTGGGGCGTGACAAATGACTACCATACAAACTATTATTGCCATTGTTGCATCACAAAAATGGCCTCTTCATTAAGTGGATGTCAAAAATGCTTTTCTCCATGGTGATCTTAAAGAAGATATTTATATCAAACCTCAACTGGTTTGTTTTCATCATTTATGTCAGATGTTTGCAAGTTGAAGAAATCTTTGTATCGATTAAAACAAGTTCCCAAAGCTTAGTTTGACAAGTTTCCGTCTACTTTGCTTCACTTTTTTTTTTAAAACAGAGTAAATATGACTCATCCTTGTTTCTTTAGAAAACATCTACTGATTGTGTTTTTTTTTTTTATATATGTAGATGACATTATTATCACATGAACTTATTTTTCATTGATCTCTAGCCTCCATCAGCAACTTAAGAATTCTTTTCATATGAAAAATCTAGGCACTCTTACATATATTTTGGGCTTGGGAATTCACTATGATTCTTTAGGTGCGTTCTTAAACCAACACAAATATACTCAGGATTTAATTGCTTTGGCTAGTCTTCAAGAATCTTCTTTCATAGATACTCTATTAGAATTAAATGTTAAGTATCATCATGATGAAGGAGATCTCTTTCTTGATCCAACTTTATTTCTTCAATTAGTTGAAATCCTAAATTATCTTACTATTACTCGGCCTGATATCTCTTTTGTAGTTCAACAAGTCAGTCAATTCATACAGGCTCCACGTCATCTACATTTGGTCGTTGATCGTCATATCATTCAATATCTCTCGAAAGCATCTACCCATGGATTATTCTTTCCTAGTGGCTCACCTATAATATAATGTCATTATTCGATATATACCTCTCAAGAACATCTACTCATGAATTATTCTTTTTTCGTGGCTAACCTATTCAGCTTAATGCATTTAGTTATTCTGATTATGTTGGATGTCTCGATACTCGCCGCTCAGTTATGGGTAGGTTTATGTTTCTCAGAGATTTATTGATATCTTGAAAGATCAAGAAGCAAGATCATATTTCAAAATCTTCAATGGAGTCTGAATATCGAGCAATTTCTATTGCTTGCTCTGAGATTATTTGGCTCGTGGTTTACTTGCAGAAGTTGGATTTTCTCAATCTAGTCCTACTCCTCTCCGAGCTAACAATGCAAGTGTTATTCAGATTGCTATCAATCCAGTTTATCATGAAAGGGACAAATATGTTGAAGTGGATTGTCATTTTATTAGAGAAGTTGTAGATAAAAGAGTTATTATATCCAGTGATCTTCAAAGAGCTAATGTGTTTACAAAATCATTGATACGACAACATCATTGATTTCTAATAGGCAAATTAATGTTTTTTGATCAACCAACATCAATTTGAGGAGGGTGTTAGTATGATAGATAAGATATTCTAGATATGATAAATTATGAATAGAGATATTCTAGATACATAAAAATATACTTAGAGATATTTTATATTGATTGTAGAATGTTGTATAGCATTAACTATAAAATACAACATAAAATATTTGGTAAGATTTACATGAAGTGTGAAATAATTTACTTTCTTTTACCTCTTATTTCTCTTGTGTATAAATGTCGATGTACTCTAATGTATTCGATCAACAAATTAAGACAATCATTCTTAGTTTCTCTTGTACCTTCTTTGTTTCTGACAGGTACAATATATTATTTTTTATTTTTATCCAGATTGCATTATCTTTGAGTGCTTTTTTCTGTTTTAAATTCTTTTTTTTTAACTTCTTTTTATTTTGAAAGTTCCATGTCTCAAATAATTATAGCAACCACTAATAGTTTTTATTAAGTCTAATTATTTATTAGTGTGTGATGTTTTGTTGTTTGTTGATTATTTCTTTCTTAATTATTTATTGTGGATTCTATTATGATTATTTTATTTTATTTGCTAGATTTTTATTGATTGCAGATTACTTAAGATGATTTTGATTGAATTGATATTTGACCATGGTGGTGAGTGGATATGAGAGCACAAAGTTTTATATTCTAGAAAGCTTTTTCATAAATGGGAAGGTCATAATTCTGATCTCCTGTCTTTTTTAGATATTGTTAATGAATTTAATGATACATTAGAATATGTTGGTGTTCAACAACTGATTATAGTTGTCTCTTCAAAAAATATTATGAAATAGAAAGTGATGATGGGATTAGGACATTATTGTCTTTTGTTAATTAACAGTTTGATGTTATAAACTTATTTGCTGTTGAGGATAACGAAATGAATGTTGATGTTGAGAATCTTTTCCAATATAAAGATACTGTGTTAGATGTTGATAGAGAAGCTACTTATTGTATCTCTCATGATAGTGATTGTGGTAGTGATGAGGGATCTAATCGTCCTGATTATAATTTTGAAGAGTTGGAGGCTTTTGCAAAAGAAAGTAGGAGGGTAATCAATGATAGATTGTCTTATTACAAGGAATTAGACAACTCCATGACATTCAAAGATATTATTGAAGCAAGGAGATGCATTAACTTGTATTCTTTGTGCAGTGGTTATAACCTAATTCTTACAAAAAGTAAGTGACTCAAAAAGAATTATGTTTATTTATCAAAAAATGCAAGTTCACCTATCTTATTTTTGGTGAAAGACGTCGTGTTGGAGTTAGTATGAAAACACTTAAAGAGGAGCATAAGTGTCAACCTTTATTTAATAATCGTAGGGTTAGTTTCACCATAATTTCTTACTACTTCAAGGAGAAGTTGCAAGGTAACTCTAAATATAAGATTAAAGAAATGAGAGTTGATCTTAAAGTTGCTTTTAACATTAACGCTTTCTTTGGTAAATGCAAGAGAGACAAAAGAATGATCTTGGAGACTTTGGAAGCTAGTTTTATTGATGAATATAAGAAACTTGTTGGCTACGCAAATACCCTTGAAGGAGAGTAATGTTGGAAGTGATGTCATTCTCAAGATTTTCAAAGATGCACTTGCTGAAGGCATAAGAAAATTTTTGTAGATGTACATTTACTTTAATGCAATGAAAAAGGGGTTTAGGGTAGGTTTGAGACCTTTCATCAGCCTGGATTGAACATTTTTGAAGGGTAAAGCCACAGGTCAACTCTTAAGTGTCGTTGCTCAAGATTCAATAAATCACTTTTATCCCCTTGCTTGGGCTATTATGGATAAAAAAAAGTCAAAGTTACTTGAATTTGATTCTTGAAATTACTTTAAAGTCTCTGGGAATCAAAAATGGAGAAGGGAGCACACTTATCCTAGACATGCAAAAGATAAATATTTATTTTTCAATTTTTTTAATTTAAAAAATATTGAACAGCCTACTGTTTTGTCCTAACAATGAACTGAAGGCCTAACAGTTCATCATTAACTTATTTTTTGTGAACTCACTTTTTTTATGAACTAGGGATTAATTAAAGCAGTCCAACAAGTTCTACCTCATGCTCAACATACATTTTGTGTTAGACACATAAAGGCTAATTGGAGGAAAAGAAAGATTCAAAGAAATATGTAAAGTTTTTTAATAGTGTGTGGTTTACCTATGAGAAAGAGCTAAAGGATCATTTTAACACTTTGAGTGAGTTTTCGAAGGAAGCTAAAAAGCACTTGTTGCAATATCCAAAGGGCTTTCTTTGACATTGTTTGCAAGAATCAGAAGGTGAAAAATAATTTCACTGAGTCGTTCAACTCTTGGATATTGGAAGCAAGACACAAATCAATTATTGGGATCCTTGAGGACATAAGAATAAAGGTGAAGAAAAGGTGATGAGTTGGTCCACTGAATGGAACCGAGAAGCTTTTGAAATGTACAATGATTACTTCTGAATTGCTAACATGTGTGCCTTGGATTTCAATGGGAATTATGAATTTGAGGTGAGTAAAGGGAATGATTAGCACATTGTCAATTTAAAAAATAAGAGGTGCATTTGTAGGGTACGGGACTTTACTGAAATTTCATATCCCCATACTATTAAAGCACTTCTTTACCAAAAAAAAAAAAAATTGACCCCTTGATTGAGATCATTTGGTGACACTTAAAGAAAGCATATCTCTTGACTTATCATAATAAGTTACAACATGTTTCAGATTCTAAGCTTTAATAAATAAATCCAGCACAAGCAATGGAAGCATCCACTTTGATAAATTTAGCTGGCAGACCTAAAGTGAAGAGAAAAAGAGACAAAGATGAAGTTATTAAGAGGCAAACTTATTGGGTTGCATCAATAAAAGAAAGAGTTATGACATGTTCAAGTTGTAGAGTTCCTGGACATAATGCTAGGGTTGTGAAAATGTATCCTTTCCAATATAATTAGTAGTAACTTATTTTAATTAATGTCATATAATTGTATCTCAATAACAATATTGTTGTTATTTTATCAGTTAGATAGAATGAGTGGTGAAGGAACCTCTAAGAGTGGAAAGTTAAAGGATAAAAATAAAAGCAAGGGTAGAAAATCAACCAAGAGGCAAAGAAGATTAATTGATGAAGAGGAGGTAGATGAAGAACCTCCCAGGTCCTAACTTGCTGCAACAGTAGAAGACTTACCCTTGTCAACTCCACAACCCACTCAAAACAATCCATCAAGTCTTCCTAACTTCTATAACTGGAAGACAATTAGATAAATTATGAGTGGATAAACTTATGAAAAAAGGGTACGTAATAGCGAGGCACAAAAAAATGATGATGGCAAGTGATGATGTTTAATGATGGTGACAAGTGAATATATGTCATGTATTTTTGTGAAAAAACTATAATTATTGTAATTAATGATAGTGGCTTAAGACTAGAACAAACTTGTGTTGTTAGTTTTAGTAATTGATGGTGACAATGGGATATCATTGTGTCACTTTTTTATTGCATCTTTTTGGAGTTATAACATGATATTCGAAGAAACTATTACAACTGCTTTCCAGTTAATACGTGAAGATCTTGGTAATGTTATAACTTTACTTTATTTTTGTTATTTGGTACTGTTTTGAAGTTGTTTTGATGGCTGATTTGTTTATGCTAGTAGTTGTGACTTATTTTGTCTTTCTTTGAGACTCTTTTGGTTAATGTAGTAGTTGTGACTTCTTCTATAATGTTTTGAGGCTATTTTGGTTATATTTTTTGAGGTTGTTTTCGTTATGTGTGGTTTTGACTTTTTTAATATTGTTTTGAAATTCTTTTAAGGTTGTTTTGGTGATGTATTTTAAGGTTGTTTTGGTTACATAGTAGTTGCGATTTCTTCGATACTGTTTTGAGACTCTTCTGAGGCTGTTTTGATTATATAACAGTTGTGAGTTGCTTAAGACTGCTTTTAGACTACTTTGGATTGGGATTTGGTTCAGATATTGGAACTGCTATTTATCAATCTTGACACTGATTTGGGATAGCTATTTAACAATTTGATATTGATTTTGGACTGCTCTTTATCAGTTTTGACACTGATTTTAGGACCGGTACTTATCAGTTTTTTTAACACTATTTTTAGATTGTTTTTGATGAGTTTAATCAGCTTCAACAACTGCAAATGATAGTTTAAGTGAAGGTATAACACCATTTCCTTTATCGAAAGTCACTTCTATATGAAATTGATAAGTTTTATTTTACATTTTGTTCAGTGAGTTATACTATCATAGACTCATAATGGCTACAATTATTTGCTCATTCAACTTACTAGACCAAAGTTTTGAAATTTTTATTCACAAAAGAAAACATAGGTTGCATTGAAAGACAACATGAGTTCATAATATTTATTAATATTACATCTAATTACAACACATCCAAAGGCAACATTAGTTCATGGCATACTATACATACGTATTAGCTAGATCAAAAGCTAAAATTTTCGACACTAACATCTAACATTACATCCTGAATTTACTTTGTCATTAGTGCGATCACAAACCCAACAAAAAGAGCTCATGAAATCATAAGGTTGAACTTATCTTAGAATATTTCTCTTCAAATATTCTAGCTTTGTTCACTTCTGACAGATTTGTAGCATGGTAGCAACTCTAGCCTTCAATTTATCCATTTCAATCTTTACGTCTTTCAACGACGACTCTAAATTTCTTAATTTCTTAGGTAAGCTCTAGCTCTTTGCAAAATCTTGATCTTTCCATTCCCAGTATCTACATGAAGCAAACTATCAAAATCAATCATAAATAAGTTAGAACGAATAGAGAAAAAGACAGGCCAGTTCATATGTGAAAAAATAAAATTTTTATAACGAAATAGACTTACATCCGGACGAGGACATCTGAAAAATCTTTTTCCCAGATTAGATGGAGCATTAGAAATGATATTCTTGGAAACCAATGCCACATCCGCACATCCTTTGCAACGAACAACTACTTTGCGACATCTCATAAG
>JACEIK010000034.1:344862-355172 GCA_018107945.1 Datura stramonium | reverse complement strand
TATTAGAATGTTTCTGGCTAGCTGTTGATGTTTTTCACAGGTGGCTATAGGCCCAGTTGGCCGGAGGCTGTGTTTACAGCCGTTATATAGCCCTTTATTTTTAGAAACCTGAGATAGAGCTAGCCAGGCACCAGATGTGCCTAGGCCCACCAGTTAGTAGTCCAGGTTCTTCTAGGGCACCAGGTGCCAGTCATATCCCCCAGGGCAGGGCGTGACAAGTTGGTCCACTAGAACAAGATTTCTTGATTGCCGAAGTTAAAGGAAAAGCTTTTACCAGAGTGCATTTTTGGACACCTTTCTTTAAAGTGCCAGGAGGGACCAAATCATTAAGACTGTCGGAATCTGACAATGACGGTAGTTTTTTAGTGACCTGGTCATCAGAATCGTCGTCCTCGGGTACACCATCAAGAAAATTGACCGGTGAGGAAGATAGAGGGGGATTCTGAGTAGTAGTGTATCTACCCCATGTATCGGCAAGCAAGGTTTAAAGATCAATTTGAGAAGAAGATGCCGACTCAGGGGAACCAACCAACGGGCTTTGAGGAGATGGTGAAGTCGAGGCTGTAACCATGGAGGTATCCGATGAGTCGGTGTGTTGTGTTTCCATGGGGCGAGGAGAACTGGGTGTAGATTCGGTGGTGGCCATGGTGAAGATGGAGAAAACAATCTTGAAGGTATGCATTGTGGTCTATCTCCTATGGTTGAGAAAGAGGGAAAGAAGGATATAGAGAATTGAGTTTGGGCAGTCTAGGGAACATAAAAGTAGGCAAAAAGTCACAGTGGGAAAAGAAAAGAAATCGGAAAAACTAAAGTAGGAATGGACGGTGATTTGATTGTTGATGCAGGGATGTGACGGGTAGAGTGACGTCATGAATAGTAGTAGCAATAAGTGGTAGCTTCGGAACCATACCTGATTGTGTTCCCTGTAGTGATCAGGTTTGTTCCAGTCTCTTCCTGAATACTAGTGGCTTGTTAATATCAGAAATAAGACCTAATGTGAGAAGCTAAAGCCAAAGAAATGACGAAAAAAATATCCCTCAAGACGGTTGTCATCCATCCATCATCGGAAAAAAGTCTTTTTTTTAATGACAAAAGAAGAAAGATTATGAACAAGATGTTGAGTTAATATTGATTAACCCAAGCTTCATCCTAATTTTCTCAAATTGTTCTCTACCAAGAGCTTTAATGAAAATATCAGCAATTTGATTCTCAATTTTACAAAATTGCATAGATATAAGACCTTTTTCAACATTGTCTCTTAGGAAGTAATGTCTAATATCTATGTGTTTTATCCTCTTATGCTGACAGGGATTTTTTGCAATATTTATGGCACTTGTGTTATCACATAATATAGGCACAGTGCCCATGTCTAACCATAATCCCTCAATTGTTGTTTTATCCACAGCAGCTGAGCATAACATGATGCAGCAACAACATATTCAGCTTCAGTTGTGGACAGGGCTATGGAATTTTATTTCTTTGTAGCCCAAGAAATTAAACATGAGCCAAGGAAGTGTGTCATACCTGATGTGCTTTTCCTGTCAGTAAGAGAACCTGCATAGTCAGCATCTGCATAACCTACTAAATCAAGATTACCTCTTTTGGGATTCCACAGACATAGATTATTTGTGCCCTTTAAGTATCTTAGGATACGCTTAACTGCATTCAGCTGAGATTCTCTTGGAGAAGATTGAAACCTTGCACACAGTCCAATACTAAACACAATATCTGATCTCTTCCTTCAGATCCCCATTTAGGAACACACTTTTGACATACAATTGGTAGAGGGTGAATTTCATGTAAGCAACAAAGACAATCAACATTCTTATTGCCTCCATTCTTGTAACTGGTGCAAAGGTTTCTTTATAATCGATGTCTTATTCTTGGTTATAGCCTTGGATCACCATATGGGCTTTGTTCCTGGTGAATGTTCCTTGTTCATCAAGTTTATTTTGGAACACCCACTTTGTACCAATTATAGTTCGTCCCATTGGTGGTGGTTCCAGGTGTCATACCTTGCTCCGTTTGAACTGGTTAAGTTCCTCTTGCATGACCATTACCAAATCTGGATCCTGCAAGGCTTCACAATAAGTTTTAGGCTCAAAATAAGATAAGAAGGCTGAATAAGCATAAAAGTTTCTCATGGAGGCCCTGATTTGAATTCCCTTATTAAGATCAAGGGGATGAGAACTTGGGTACTTCTTGGGCCTTAAAATCAATTCTTGTGGATTGTTATTTTGTATTTCTGGAACAGGGTTAAATGATGTTTCTTTCTCTGTTCCTTATTCTGAACTTACCACTATATCTTGGATTGTTCCCCTTAATTTTTCAGTTCCCGTCTTGGTTTTGAGGGAACGTTCAAGGAGTCTGTTTCCTAAAGCGTTCCTTCATTCAGAGATAGAGTACTTACCTGTTTGGTTAAAAATGGAACAAGGCCTATTTCATGTTGTTCATCTTCGTTTTCTTGCAAATCAATCTTACCTATTCCCACAACTGTGCATTTCTTTCCTTCACCAAAGGAGACAGTTCCTCCATTGAAGGCTGTTAGTGAGAGAAAATTTTTTTGTTACCTGTCATGTGCCTGGAACAACTGTTGTCAAGATACCTCTTTTTTTTGTTCCTTCTCACTTCAGCCTGCACTCACAATCAAGGGTTAGATTTGGGAACCCGCACCAGTTTGGTTCCCTTTCTTTTGGAAAATTGAGAAATCAAATCCATCTAACAATTTTTTTATTTTTCTCAAGAGCTTTTATCCTGGCTAAACATTCATATCTAACATGGTTGGTATGTCCACAATGGCTACAAAGTTTATACTTTGCCAAACCAACATATTTTCTTTTTCGATCCCATTTGATAGGTTTGTTCTTGTAGCCAAGACCAGTTCGAGCTCTGTTATAATGTTCATTTAAACAGGTTTAATCTTTAGAAGATTTGTTCCATTTTTTCATCAGAGCAAGGTCATTATTAGCTTGATTTAAGGTTACTTGAAGCTCGGAACTTTTCTTTTTCTCTTTGCACAATTACTTTTTCAAAGAAGCAATTTCGGCTTCATGAAAATCTTGATCATTGTTACTTATTTCAGATCTTGATGTTTTCCTTTCATTGATGGTATTTAATTCAAATTTTAAAGACGAGACTGTTTCCTTTAGCCTACTGTTTTCAATTTTCTGAACAAAGACAGTCTCCTCTAACTTGCTAATTTCAGCATTGAGTATTTTGATAGCATTTTCTGATTCAATTTTCTCCCTTTTTAAAACTTTGTATTCAAATTTCAAACTAGAGAAATTTTTTAATATTTCAGCCTTTTTAACACTCATTTGATGACATTCATTCATCAAGAAAAGTAACAATTTAGTCACTTTTTTTTAGATATATTGTGAACTTTAGTTTTTAGGTCAGAGAGACTTACCTCGGAGGAGTCACTGTCTGAGTCTGTGTCACTTTTAGCCATGAGTTCAGATTACTTTCACCATCTTCTCTTTCTGATTCCTCATCAGAAGTTTCTCCCCAAGCAGCTTTCATGGCCTTTTTGAAAGCCTTTGATGTCGATTCCTGCTGTTTCTTCGAGTTTCTTCTTTGTTCTTCTTTCAGGATGGGATAGTCTTTTATCATGTGATCCATCTTGCCACATTTGAAGCATCCTTAAAACTGTCCCTTCTCAGAAGACTTGTTTTTATTGCGTGACTCCCTCTTCTCTGATTTATCTTTTTTGAATAACTTTGTGAACCTTCGAACAAACATTTTCATATCTTCGTCATCAGATTCTTATTCAGCTTTTAGGCTGAGACTGCGTTCCTTCTTGGGCTCCTTAGTCACTTTGTCACTCTTTTTAAGTTCATATGTTTCCAAATTCCCAATGAGATCATCCATTTGCATTGTGCTCATTTGTTTTGCTTCTCGATGGCAGTAATTTTAGGTTCCCAAGAGGCAGGCATGATTCTCAGAATTTTTCTAACGTTTTCTTCAGTTGTAAATTTCTTCCCAAGAGATTTGAGCTCGTTTGTGATGTGCGTGCATCGGGTAAACATATCCTTGACCGACTCATTTTCGCCATGGAAAAGAGTTCATACTTCCTTATAAGCATATCAATTCTGGATTATTTTACCTGATTCGTACCTTCATGAGCCAGAGTGATAGAGTCTCAAATCTCCTTTGCACTGGAGCATCCAGAGATACGATTGTATTCATCAATGCCCAGTCCAAAGTAGAATATTTTTATAGCCTTTGCATTCTTCTCTATCATTCTGAAATCATTAGCATCAAATTTATCTTCAGTCTTCGGCTCCTTTGTTCCGTCGGATTTTACTTTGGTAGGAACAAGAGGTCCTTTCAGGGTGGTTAGCCAGAGCTGATAGTCTTCAGCTTTCATATAAATTTTTATTCGATTTTTTCAGAGACTGTAATGTTGGTCATTAAAGATAGGAGGTCGAGTGCTAGATTGTCCCTCAGGCAGAGATATTTCGAAAATCATTTTGATGGATCTTACTCTAGGGTGTTAACCTAAACATGAGCAACCTGCTCTGATACCAATTGTTATTGCAATGACTTCAGAATTAGACCTAAGATAGGGGGGGAGTGAATCGGGTCTAACACTTATTTTGTCAAATTAAAACTTTTCTTGAATTATCTTTTGTGAAGGACACAGACTTGACTCTGTTCCTTTGAGCTGTATCCTAATTCAAGCAGAAAATAGTAAAGTGGGGAAAGTAAAGCAATAGACGAGAATTTTTACGTGAAAAATCACCCAGGCTCGAATCGGTGTAAAAACCAAAACCTACTTCCTAGTAGGATTTCAACTTAACTTCACTAGACACCGAGCCAAATTCGGATTGCAACCCCCCGCAATCTAAGGACCTACCCCTAAGCCCTTATAAAGTTTCTAGCTGTATAAACTACCCTTAGTTTAACAAGATGAACTTTAACACAATTACAAGAGAATGAAAACACAATTAAAACTAAAACAAGTTTACAGATTCACCACAAGCTGACTCCTAAACTTAGACTGCAATGAAACAGAACTAGGGGACAGTCCCTAGCACCGGTCAGCTCTCTTCAACTTGAATGCCAATTGAACACCCAAGAATGATGGATTTTGCTGAAGAGTATTTCGTGATTGAAATTTTTTCTTAACATGGTACTTCTTTATTTATAATACCAGAATCCACCAGTTTGTCTTCAACTAGGAGAAGGAAACTTTAGACTCTTTTTTCTTATTTGAAAGTTCTTGTTTGATTACTTCTAGGATTCCACATATTCCCTTTCCTTTTCAGCTCACCCTTTGATTCTTTCCTTAGAGGAATGAATTTCTTTTTTTGTAATATCCTTGTAGACTTTTGGCTTTTTCTTTATTTTTCCTGTAAATACTAAAGTACTCGAATTTCACACACAATTAGCAACACACGTTTTATGCTAGAGAATATACCAAGTACTAATCAACCGTACCAAGTGCTAATCAACCATTTCCTAATTAATTTAATGTTTTAATCATATTTTAAATCATCATCAAATATCATTAAAACCTATTTCAACAAAAAAACTTTTGAGTGAATCAATAATCGACTCATTTATTAACTCAACTTATTATAACCTATTTAGAGTTAGTTCAACATGCCCATATAACATCTCTAGCATTCACCAAGGTCATTGTAATTATACTTAAAAATAATGAGTCAAGTAGATTCCAATATTACTCCTGCTATCGAGAAGCCAATCAAGTAACAGACAACAAAAACTAAAAAATATGGTTACTCAAAAATTGATTGAAAAATAATTTGAAATAATTAATACATTTTCGTAAAGATTATAATCAATGACCTTGCATACGTGCTACCTATTGATGTCACACAAGCGGAGTGAGGCCTAACTCCAAAGAAAATAATTAGCACCTGCAAGCATGTGGTAGCTAACACTGACCACTTTGGAATTCATATTTGAAGAGGTTGGCTAGTTCTCCCCAGTTCCTATTAAATATGATCGCATGTAATATCTGATCGAAGCATAATTATAACAAGTAAATGCACGAAACAAAAGCAATGAAACCAACATAACCTCACGTCACTAATAAAAATTAGCTACAAAATTCATGCTAAATAGTGTATAGCTAATAATTTTTTTTAACGATATGTAGTGACGAAACATATTATGTAATTTAATCACTATTCTGAAATCTTAACTATAGAGACCTAAGTACTCGTTTGCCCCACAAACACCTAACCTCAAATCATATACTTAGAAAAGTTATCAAACACTTGGTAAGAATGTCTTAATCAAAAAAACTCAAAATGTCATTTAGGAGAATCAGGTGGCAGACATGTTAGCTAAGGAGGGCTCTAGGATTCAGTATGCTAACTCTTTTGTACACCGGACAGTTTCACTATATTATTTGTTTCGGGTAGAATAAAAACAGATAGGTAGGAACTCTTTTTGTTAGGCTAAAAAGGCAGGTTAACTGTAATAAGTATTATAATAATTATAGTACAGCCCCTCTCCGAAACTTTACAACAGATGTGACGCACTGTCACTTCTATGTAATGATGCATAGTAAGTCTGATTAGTATATTATCATGTTTACTAAAAAAAAGTTTAACTTACTTCAAAATTACCAAGTTCAACTCAATTTCCCGCTTCCTTAGGGGTCCTTTGATACGAGAATAAGAAATTATAATCTCGAAATAAAGTATAGAATTATTTTATTTTAAAGAAGAAACAGAAATTGTTATTGAAGCAGTCAAGTACTTTCAGGAACAGTTCACTCAGGAAATAGAAGGTACTGATTTTCAATTATTAAATCATACTCCAGAAATGATAACACACAATGAGAATGAGGTATTATGTAAAGTTCCACAATGGAGGAGGTGAAAATTGCAGTATTTGCCTTAAATGGAGAAAGTGTTGGACCAAATGGGTTAACAGGGTACTTATATCAGTCTTGTTGAGATATTGTGGGGGAAGATGTGTTAAAGTTAGTGAGTGCCTTTTTTAAAGGAGATATTATTCTCAAATTCATCACTCATACTAATTTGATTTTATTACCTAAGAATGATATTATTCAATCTTTCTCAGATTTAAGACCTATCAGTTTGAGTAACTTAATTAACAAGGTGATATCTAGGGTGGTACACAGTAGGTTGGATACAATTCTGCCCAAGATTATTTCTAATAATCAATCTGGCTTCATTAGAGGAAGATGTATTATTGAAAATGTTCTTCTTACCCAAGAAGTTATGACAAACATTAGGAAGAGAGGAAATCCTGCACATGTTGTTATCAAGTTGGATATGACCAAGGCATATGACAGAGTGTCTTGGTTATATTTGTCCAGAGTCATGAGAAAAATGGGTTTCAAGGAGGTGTTCATTGATATGATCTGGAGACTGATAGCCAATAATTGGTATTCTATACTAATTAATGGCCAAAGTCATGGTTTCTTTCATTCCACAAGAGGGGTAAAGCAAGGAGATCATTTGTCTCCTTCTTTGTTTGTTATAGCTGCAAAATCCTCTCTAGAGCCTTAAATGCTTTAGTTAAGAATGGGTTATACAGAGGATATGATATGCCTAAATGGAGTGCAAGGCTTAATCATTTGGCCTATGTAGATGATACTATCATTTTCACATCATCTGATAAAGAGTCTATGAAGCTGATAATGGGCACCCTTACAGAATATGAGAAGATATCAGGTCTGCAAATTAATAGAGAAAAGAGTGCTTACTATATGTTCAAGAATGCTGCCTCAGAACAGATTCAAAAAGTAAAGCATCTCACTGGTTTTGTGCATAGAGAATTTCCTTTTAAATACCTTGGGTGTCCTATATTTCATTCTAGGAAGAAAAAAAAAAGCTATTATAATGAGCTTATTAAGAAGGTGAAACAAAGGCTACAAAACTAGAAAGGAAGGTTACTGTCATTTGGAGGAAAGACAGTGTTGATTAATAGTGTTCTTCAGAGTATGCTAGTATATCTGCTATTAGCTTTGGCTCCTACCAAGTACACTATCAATGAGCTACATAAAATTTTTGCAAGGTTCTTTTGGAGTACCAAGGAAGATGGCAAAAGTAGGCATTGAGTAGCATGGCATAAAGTCTGCTTACCTAAAGCAAAACGTGCACTTGGTTTTAGATCTTTGTTTGATGTCTCTAAAGCAATGTTTGCAAAGTTTTGGTGGAAATTTAGAACATCTAGATCAATGTGGTCTAATTTTAAGTGGAACAAGTATTGTAAAAAGCATATTCCAGCTTTGGTACAATGGAAAGGAGGATCACAATTATGGAAACATATGGTGGAAGCTAGAGTAAAGATAGAACAAAAATTTTGGTGGGAACCTAAAACAAGTACTACTAATGTGTGGTTTGACAATTGGACTAAACTGGGTCCATTATATCAATGTATGCCACATAATCAAATTGATGAAAGAGTTGAGGATATTAGCTGTTTCATGGTAAATGGGTGTTGGAATATTTCAGCATTACAACATCTACCACATCATATTGCAGATCATGTACTTAAAAATGTGGAACTGGTAAATTTTGATGATCAGTGGGATATTCCTACATGGATGGCTACAAGCTTTGGGGAGTTCTATGTGAAGAGTTCTTGGAATATTCTGAGACAAAGAGACAATGAACATGTGACTTTTCATAAAATGTGGGTAAAAAGATTACCATTCAAGGTCTCTTTCTTTTGTTGGAGATTGTGGAAGAAATTAGTTCCGGTGGATGCAATTATGACAAGATGTGGAGTAGCTATGGTGTCCAAGTGTAGATGTTGTGAAGAAGCAGATATTGAAACGATAGATCATCTATTTTTACTAGGCCAGTTTGCTCAAGAAGTATGGAGAATATTTACATATGCAGTAGGAATTCAGGGCCCTTTCCTACATGTTAATCAAACTGTGCATCTATGGTGGAATGTAATATGTGATCCTAAACTAAAATCATAGGCAAATTTGGAAAATGGAGAAACTCTAAAATTCATGGAGGGAATATGTCCAAAAATAAGGTGATTTATGAGATCAATTGGAATCTGCAGTTATTTGCAAAGCAAGAATATCCCAGGTTGGACAACATTCCTTTTCATTGGATACATATGGTTCAGTTTTTGGAAGAAATCAGACCAAAAATAAGATGCAGGATAGTTAATGGTCAAAGCCCCCAATTGGGTGGTTTAAATGTAATACAGATGGAGCATCTAGAAGCAATCCTGGTCTAAGTTCTATACAATTTTGTATTAGGAATGCAGAGGGTGATTTTATCTATGCTAGGATGACTCAGATTGGATGCAATACCAATACATGTGCAGAAGTTTTAGCCATCAAATGTGGAACAAAATATTGCAGGGAGAATGGTATGTTTCCACTTATAATTGAGACGGATTCATTGGTCATGAAGAATGTAATAGAAGACAACTGAAAGATACCTTACAAGATTAAGAGCACTGTCTTGAGGATTAAACAAGCAGTAGCTGGGGGAGAACATATTGTGATGCACACACTGAGAGAGGGAAACAAAGTGACTGATTTTTTTGCTAACCTAACTTTTGATTTTGTAGGTACCAAGGAGTTTAATAACTATCAAGAATTACCATCTAAAGCAAAAGCACTTATTCTTCTAAATAAATCTCAGACTTCAAATTTTAGATTAATCACAGGTATGAATCGAGCTCCAGATTAATGGTCAGAACAAATAAGCAGCAGCAAAACATCAACGAGATAGTATGAGACAGATGGAATTACTGATATAATAACAGTTTGAAATATATATGGAATCTACTCTATCTTTTTCTACCGTATGTGTGGTATTAATCTCTTCTGAGATTCGATCTATCAGGAGAGAAAGATAGATCTAGATCTAGTATATTTACTATGGTTTTACAATAGCTTGTATGATAGAAAAGTTTGATTACCTAAATGATTTCACCATAATAGCTTCAAGCAGAGATCTTTCTCCTCCTGAATTTGTTGGCAGAGCACCTGTTTGAGAGCTTGAGGTCGCTTAATCTGTCAACGAACCAGGGTTTGAAACAGTTTATTCTTGAAATCAAAAGGAAACTTACTAATTTATCATGCAATTTCCGGTCGGCGTCGTCCTCTGGTAGATGAAGGTGTCTGTGGAGTATTAGTTGTCCAGCTTTTTGTTTCTTATTCTTTTGTGTCTTTGTTTTTCTTGTCGGGTAGCCCCTAGTTTTGGGCTGGATATTTTTGTGGTTTTGTTATTTTTTGTTTTATAATAAGGCTGATGGCTAGGTTTTAATTTTTTTAAAAAAAGATTATTTTATTTTACATTTAGCCCTGATGCTCGCCCCCTCTGATCGTG
>JACEIK010000034.1:215191-230793 GCA_018107945.1 Datura stramonium | reverse complement strand
CTTATTTTTTTTTTTTTTAGTTATATTTAATTACACATGTCATTAAATAATTTATTCATTTAACATGTCAGCAGCAAGTGTATTTCACACACTTTATTTTATGAATATGGGTGTTTATAAATTATATTTCTGTCACGATAAAGTGTCTATCTGGCCACTAGTTAAGTTAGAGTGTTTAACTTATAAATCTTGCCAAGTTTAAGGGGCTGTCTATGTATTTGGCCTAAAAAAAACCCATTTAACAAGTAGGAAATGACCATTACATCATGATCATACCAAAGAACCAAACTAGAAAAAGTTGAATCAAACGCACACCCTAATTATAGTAGAACTAATAATTATACAAATCAAAACTATTTCACGAAGTCATCATAATAAATATTAACGCAAGCATAATTCTAATATATTATTTAAATGACACTCAATAAGATTGCATCTTTTGAAATGTTTTTATGATAGCTCATTAAAAACAATACAAAATATTTTTCTAGAAATTCATCATTTATTTTATTGAGATATTCAGTATTAGCAAGTTAATTATACTTGCTTTCTGTTATTTTGTTGTTTATTAGTCAGGATTAGTGAGGATTAGCATTCGTAACATCTAATTGTCAATTTATAGTCGTTTAATTTTAGTTAGTTATGTGTATATACTCTTTGTACTTAGCACTTCAGATATTACTTTTCATTCTGACAACAGAGAAAAACATTTTTTCTCTCTCTCTCTCTCTAGATTCCATTCATGGATTAGGTTGTGGATTCACCATGGAAGGTGTCTCCAACTTTCTTCTCGACGCTTTCTAGAGTTTGTCATGGTATGAGAGCAGCGTATGTACTTTGTATTCGATGTTTCTCCGCTTCGTCAATTAAGAAGACCTTCTCAGATCGGATTTTTTTCTCCTATTCGATTGTCACATGCAGAATGATACTTTCCATAGTTAGCGCAGATCGAGATCTAATTTGGTTGATTCGTTCTTTTCTTTTCTTTTTTCTCTGTTTGATTATGATGGAGACAAGTAATCAAGTTAGAAGAGCTGGTGAGGCTATAACCAATGTAAGTTTCCTTCTCCATATCCATCCTCCTGATGGTGCTGGTGTGTGTTTAGTGTCTTTTTCTCTTTGATGAAACTGGTTATAGATCGTGGGGATGGGATGTGCTGAGAGTACTTTCGGTTCAAAACAAATTAGATATCATCAATAAAGACGGTAAGAAATCTGATTCTATATCTCCACTGTGTCGCTAATGGGAGAGATGTGACGATATAGGTTCTGAAATCCCTATCCAAGGAGATTGCAAATAGTGTTGAATATGTGTTTGATTCTCTTGGTCTAGAAAATTCTATTGTCCTCCTTATAGGATTGGGAGAACCTTCTCTTATAGGCTTGGTGGAATACCTAGGATTTAAATATAGGAGTTGTAGTTGAGAATTCATAAATATTGTATACTTCTTCTCTTTTCATAGTGGAAAACTCTCTTTGTTTCTGCTTGGAGGATTAGACTAAGATGAACCTCATTAATTTCTTGTATTATTTTTCTTCTCTATTTGCTTTTTGTGTGATTGTGTACTAGTTAACCTACGATCTTTCTTCAATAATTGGTATGAGAGCAAGATTAGGGTTTCTACGCATAATCTAGAGTTAAGATGCCTTCATCATCTTCAATAAAGTATGAAGTAGAGAAATTCGATGGAGGACCTAATTTTAATCTATGGAAGATTAGGATGAGATCATCCCTAGTGTTACAAAGGTTATGAAAGATAATTGGGGAGGTTTTCCTGAAGAGATGAAAGAGTCAGATAAGGCAGGTCTGAAGGAGAGGGCTTTGAGTGTGATCTTCATGGACGTTACAGATAGCATTTTTCACGAAATTGATAAAGAAAAATCTGCAACAACGGGATGGAAGTAGTTGGAAGATCTGTAGAATAAGAAATCGTTGATAAACCGCCTCTACCTAAAAAAGAGATTGTGCAATCTCTATATGAATGAAGGTACATTGGTTAAAACTCACCTTGATTAGTTTAGTTCAACTATAATGGGCCTAAAAAACATTGATATCAAAATTAAGAGTGAGGATTAGGCCTTGATCGTGTTATGTTCTTAACCACCATCTTATAATACTTTTTTTGATATGTTGATATATGGGAAAGACAATATTTCACTGAATGATGTTAGTAATGCACTAAAATTTAAAAAGTTGAAAAAGAGTTTTCTAGAGAGCAGAACTAAGGGTGGGGGTCTTGCGAGTAGGGAAGAACACAAAAGAGACACTTTAGTAGGAGAAAGTCTAACGTCAGATCTAAATCTAGAGCAAGAAGGCAAAGCTGCTATTAGTGCGGGGAGCATGATCACTAAAGAAGAGATTATCCTAAGTTGAAGGAGAAAAGAGGGAAGTCGAAAGTTGACAACTTTGCAAATATTATTGAAACTAGCAATAATTCTGATAACAATGACTATATAGGAGCGTTTGGATCATGATTTCTAATCATACGCATAATTCCTAGGTTCTTAATTTTGGGGCAACTTTCCACATGTGTTCATATAAGAACTGGTTTGCAACTTACAAGCCGACGAGTGAAATTGTCTGCCTAGGTAATAATAATGCATTAGGGGTAGAGGGGATTGGTAACATCAGATTGACAAAGTTCGATGGCATTATAAGAAATTTTGAGTATTGGCGTGTTTCTTTTAAATGAAGAGGAATTTGATTTATTTTTTTTTTGATTTTGAATGAACAAGGGTATAAGTTTCACCCAGATAATGAAACACTTAAAGTGTGTAAAGGATCTATAGTACTCATGAAGGTAAGTTACATTCTATGTTGCATTATCTTCAAGCTAGTGTAGTTGAAGTGGAAGTAACTGTAGCTTCTGGAACGAGTGATCTGAATCACTCTCAGTTATGACACTTGCGACTTGGTCATATGAGTGACAAGAATTTGTCTTTGTTGAGTAAGCAAAATTTATTGGATGGATACAATAATCAAGTTTTGAATTTTTGGGAGCATTATGTATTGGTTAAATAAATAAGGGTGAAGTTTAGCAAGAAGATGAGCACACGATCAAAGACAGGCTAGATTATATACATTTAGACTTGTAGGGTCCAAATAGAGTTCTCTCCGAGAGTGGTGCTAGGTATCTAATGACTTAGATTGATAATTACTCAAGAATGGTAAGGTTGTATTTTTTGAAAATAAAAGATGGGGCGTTTCTAATATTTGTTAAATGAAAGATGACGGTTGCGAGGCAAAAATAAAGAAAAGTTAAGCATGTTCAGGCCGATAATGGATTGAATTTTACAACTCAAAGTTCAATTATTTCTATAGCAGATAGGGCATAGTGAGATATTGCATTTATGTTGAAACACCACAGTAAAATGATGTTGCAAAATATATGAACAGAATAATTTGTGATAGGGCACGAAACATGCTTTCACACTCATGTGTTAGCAAGAATTCTTAGGCTGAAGCAATCAATACAACTTGTTATTTGGTCAATATATCTCTATCCACAACTACTGAGTTCAAAACTCCTTTTAAGGTATGGTCAGGTCTGCCTGTTGATTATTCAAATTTGAGATATTTAGTTGTTCTACTTATGCTTATGCGAGGGATGACAAACTTGAGCCAAGGGTGAAGAAATGCATATTTCTAGGCTATGAAATTGAAATGAAAGGTTACAGGTTACGGTGCACAAATTAGAAGAATTCAGGATTAATTATTAGTAGATATGTGACATTCAATGACTCTACTTCTTAAAATTTCATTTATAGTAATTATATAATATTAGAACATCATAATCAAATATAAAGTAGAAGAGTGCTTGACGATCTTGAAGCATAGCATGGTAAGATGTTATTGTTTTCAATAATACCATTAGCATTTCTTTAGCAAAAA
Organism: Datura stramonium; assembly: GCA_018107945.1. Classification (NCBI taxonomy): domain Eukaryota; kingdom Viridiplantae; phylum Streptophyta; class Magnoliopsida; order Solanales; family Solanaceae; genus Datura; species Datura stramonium. The sequence goes on along the minus strand of JACEIK010000034.1, from coordinate 226,901 downwards.
TCAACTTCGTATTTAATCGAAAAACCCTTAACATATTCTTCTTTTTCCTGTATATTTGTGACCACTCCCACTTCAAAGTCAAAGATTAGGAAGATTCTCCTAATTTTTAATGTTATGGCCTCCTACAAAACTAGAACACCATTATTAATATCGATATCATAAAGAAAAAAATTTAGAGTTCTTATCTAGTCCAATAATACGTAATAAAAGAAACATAGGAGTTTGTCAGAGTGAGAAGATAATAGTAGAAACCGATCGTAGTGTTAGTGACCACATAGAGCTAGAAATTAAATTTTCACCAGCTCAACTAGTAGTTTAGAAGTAGAGAAAGTGGAGGAGGTGCAAAACCTTTATAACACTTCGTACCCTCGAAAAATTCTTTTGACCTTAGTATGTAATTTTACTCGTGTTGTGGGGAGTGTATTTGATGTATGAAGTCTTTAACCTATGTATGAATGTGTCTGGGAGTTGAAATAACAAAAGTGAGAAGTTGCAGGAATTTTACTGTGTGTTGCGCCCCAGCGCACGCGGTCGTACAAGTAATATAGTGACTCTCTGCAAGCCGAATGTCGAACCCACAGGGACTATATTATCAATAAATTTACAAGTTCAAATATCAATTCAAAATTCAAAAGTGTTGGTTTTTCAAGATTTAAAGTTTTTTTGTTTCTAAATCTAAGGGTGATCACAAATTAGCTGAAAAACAATAATGAGAAGAATCCAGGGTTAAGGCCAAACAATCACATATAGCTACATTCATATTGGTTCAAGTATGTGTCTTCATTTGTTGTCTCACAAAATAAATGTCATGTTTATGGTCTTTCGAGCCTCTACACATAACCAAATTAGCCTCACAACTACATCGTTGAGCGGGGATGTGCAACCTAATTCATATATAATTATTTTTGTGGAGTAATTTACGGGGTTAATACCCTTGGTTATGGGCTTTTGAACCTCTAACCATTTAACCTAAACTTGACTTCACAACTACATCAAAGAGCAATGATGTGACAACTCAAATTCAAGTGTCTAGCTATCTTTCCGTTTTATAACCAAGCGAAGTGAATTAGGTATATTTCTGTCCTAACTGCGAATCAGCCTTAAATACTTGAATTCACTTCTTGCATTCTTAGTTCTAACCTAGGTTTTACTTTCGAGTTTGCCTAAGAATAACACATGCATTTTAATGGTGATCAAATATTAAAATGATTAAAAATAAGAATGCAAGAAAAATAATGCTAAAGAACTTGAACCAACTATAGATTAAATAAATACGATCATGTTATGTGACCTCAACCCTAGAAGAAGGGTCTTAGCCACTCATGCTAATACACGAAATCATAATGTAATTACAATTCATGTATAAATAAAAGTGAAAGATGAAAGAAATTTGAACCCTAGGTAGAGTCTTCTTTTTCTCTCCTTTGCTCCTCTGTATTTTTCAAAATAATACCGTGATATCCCTAAAATAAAACCAAGTGTTCTATATATAATAAGTAAAAATTGGTCATGGAGGAACCACCTCCGTGTCACGTTGCCCATCGCGACAGTTTGCCTCCATGACACGGAGGTACCGCAGAACTTCACTAGAATTTGGCATTTTTGCATGGCATGTCGGGAAAGGCACCGACTTGACATGGCTTTGGACGCGGAGCTGGCATGGTGTGACATGAACCTTGTCGCGCAGCATGCCCATCATGGCATGGTGTCAACACTTACAACTACTGCCTGGGCTGCCATCGCACACACACGCACGGGCGTGACACGACGCTGGTCGCGCGCCTAGCCCAGTGTGGCATGGTCTAGACTTGTGTTGCAGCCTCCATTTCTTGCATCTCCATGCCATCACTTTTGGATTCATTTAGAGCTTTTTATTTCTCATGCATTTTCATTCTGAGCCTCTTTCTTAGCATATTTTACCTACAAAAATGGGCTAATCATATATGTTAGTTCATGCATGCATATAATCAAGATTACATAAGATTATACTTAAAATAAGGTAAAAACACGACTAAATCTTGGGTATAAAATATCACTTGGGCATATAAATATGCCCAAGATCACTACCCCACACTTAAAGCCTTGTTCATCCTCGAACAAATTCTTTACATCTCATGCATAAGGAAGGCTCGCATATTGCTAATTGAAGCTAGATCACTCAAGTTAAGGCTACAATAATTGATTTAGATGGAAAGTTCAAAATAGAGAATGCTACATATGACACAATTAAAATCACATACAATCAAGTTAAGACCTCCTAGCCTCAAAAATTGACTCTACCACCTCAGTGAACTTATGCACATTAGCCAATCAAGAAGTCCAACATGAAATCTATCTTTCCTCAAACATGTGCTCTCACAACAAGAGAGATACCCATTTTCACTCATAAATTTACAAGTTATAACATATGGGTATATGAATATAAATTATACTCACTCTCACAAAGAATTCACATGCAATATGCAACGACCCATATGTTTTCCCTTAGTGTATTACTCCACTAATACAGGAACATCTAAGAGTAAGATCAAGTAGGACTTTATGGATTGTAATGTAAGTTAAGAGACATGTAGGTACTATTATGGCCAGTAATAGCAACTACCTTCCCTAAGCGCTTTTAATACATCATTTTTTTCTCATTAAGCATATCTTCTTCTTTTACTTCTCCCCTTTTTCATCTATCACTTTCCTTTTTGTTTCCCCAATTTTTTAAGCATACTTATGTTATTAGTAGGGAGTAATTAAGCATTAGACACTTTTTCATTCTTTTGTTCTTTTTTACTCTCTACCAACATTTATGCATATTGAACAATTGCACCTTTCACTCTTTTCTTCAACTTCCACAGCCAACTATTTTCCTTCTTTTCACTAGTCTTACTCCTTTTACTTTTTTGCATTTTTCACTTAAGTGCTTAGGAGTTTTGGATCAAATTCAGGTCTATTGAAAGAAAAAGGATTAAGCTTTTAATGTGGTTAACAAAGAATAGGATAAAGGCTCAATGGAGTTAACAAGGGTTATGCATTAAGGGTAGGTAAATAAAGGGATGAAATTAGGCTTATTCAAAGAAATGCCTACATCATCTCCTACAATTAACATTCCTCATTTCGATTTGCATATACTTCAGGCAAGTTCTAGACTTTACATGACAACATGGATTATACGAAGAACTTTACACTCACTGCACATGTTCAATTCCAGACAAACCCATACAAACTCTCAATAAAGCTAATCACATGAATTCAACACTTAAGCATAAACATGCAAAGTCATATTCCTGAGCCTAGATGTCTCAAAAAAGTCATACCATTTGCTTACATGCTTCTTAATTAACATCTACCTGCATCTTACAAATAGGTGTAACACTCAACAAAAGCATCAAACATTCAATCAATTAAGAGTTCAAAAGAATAATGACTATTTTTTTCTCAAGACGGTCGTCATCCATGTATCATGGGAAAAGTCCTTAACTAAGACTAAAAACAGCTATTCACAGACAACAAAAAAAAGAAAAATTTATTCTCGGTTCAAAGTGCCCCCATTGGGAAAGAACCAAAAGAAAAATCAAAGGGTGGGTGAACTGTGCTCAACTCAGACTTTCAAATCAACAATTTCAGACCAAGCACATCATTTACCCTCTATCAACATCCAAAAATTTTAAAATTTTCATCGCCCCACACTTAAAAATATGTTATATCCCTAAAGTATAGATTGAAATTAAAACAAGGGTTACGGATACTTCCTAAGGCCTCTAGGCCTAGCTAGCAACATGTTTTCATACTTTTTGTATCTCAAAGGGTCATTAATCCCACACTCATATTTTTTTCATGCTCCTTAGCTTCTGATTCTAAGAGTTCTCAGACTTCCTCTCTTTCTATGCTTAACCACAAAAAAGAAACACAAGTGAAAATAACCAAAATTACAAACAAAGAAAAAAATTATACATGTGGTACACTTGGGTTGCCTCTCAAGCAGCGCCTGATTTTACATCGCGGCACAACGTGAATCGTCCTTTTCAGGATGTTCTCAAACTCTTCTTCCCTTTCAGGAACCATCTTCTCTTGTTTTTAACTTCTGAGGGAAAAGCCTCCACACTTTCCCTCATCTCCTCCATCACATTCTTCCCAAACTCCTTGGCACTTTCTCAGCAGCAGACTTGGGTTTTTTTTTTTGGAGATATCCTTCAGAAGTGGACTTTTGCACTCCTCTATCCCACACTCAATTTCTATCAACACATTGATCTTACAAAGACTTTGTAATGTGTTGGGGTGTGGATTTCTTAGTACCCTCTGAAGGTCTCCTCTTCATCATTCATCCTAATTTTCAGGATTCCCATTGTCATATCTATCACTGCATCTCTAGTGACCAAGAATGGACGTCCCAAAATAAGGGGATCCCTTTCATTAACCTCAAAATCCAAGATTATAAAATCAGCAGGTATTATGAACTTACCTACTTTGATGAGCAAATCTTCTATAATCCCCTCCAAGCCACCCTCAACTTGTTAGCCAGTTGCAACATCACTTTGGTGGGCCTTGGTTTTCCCAAACCAAGTGTGTTAAACAATGATAAGAGCATCAAGTTCACTGCTACCCCTAGATTACACAAGACTCGTATCAGCTTACTTCCACATGTTTGTACTGGGAGGGTGAAACTTCCTGGGTCTTTGAGATTTTTTGGCATCTTGCTCGTCATCCTGAAACTACACTCCTTTGTGAGTGCCACAGTCTGCACACTATCAGCCTCATCTTATTGGCCACCACATCTTTCAAGTACTTAGCGTACTTGGGCATTCGTTACAAAATATTAAGGGAAAGTTTATGTGAAGTTCTTTGAAAATATCAAAGAACTTCTGAAAACATGCATCCTCCTTGCTTTTCTAAGCATTTGCAGGAATGGTGGTGGTGGTCTCAGTATTGGATGCACTACTGATTGTGAATTAGTTGCTACAGCTTTTTGATTATTTTTTTCAGCTGATGGACCTGGTCTGACCAGCTCTAGCTTCACCTCATTCTTCTTCTCTTTTATTGGTGCATCAGCCAACTCTTTGTCACTCTTCAGACTGATGGCCATGAACTGCCTCAGGTTTATATTTATATCGCTCAGTAAACCCCCCTACGTCTAGAGTTATGAGTTGCTGCAATCTGACCCATTTGTTTCTCCAAGTTGCAGGTAGCCAGCTGCTGATTTTTTAACTCAACTGTCATTTTTGCTTGGTCAGTTGCTATCTGAATCTGATTTAGCCATGATTTTTTGCAACATCTCCTCAATTTTGCTAGACTGGCTACTAGTCTACCTACCCTATTGTTGGTAATGCTACTGATAACTCTAACTTTGCCCTTGATTACCACCCCAAGAGAAATTTGGGTGATTCTGCCAGTTCCGGTTGTAGGTGTTTCCATAGTTCTAATTATTTCTTTGCACATTACCTATAAGGTTCACAGACTCTGGATTTGCTCTGCAAGAGTCTGCACTATGCCCACTGTTACCACAGATTTCACACTAGCTTGGAGCTGATTGTACTGCATTTACCTGTGCTTGCAGCTATGCTAAGTTCAGCTTACTAAACTGCGTCATTGTATGATGGTGAAAAGAACCTAGCTGGGCTGCCAATGCATTCACACTATCAACCTCTATCACCCTAGATGCTTTTCTGCCTGCTCTTCTAGATGAATCATTGTGCCACTTTGGATTTCCCTGTGCAATTTTATTCAGCAGAGTGTATAGCTCATCGTATGTCTTTTCTAGTGCTTGTCCACCTGATGTAGAGTCTAGCAAGATTTTAGTATCTGGGTCAAGACTCTCCATAAAAGTGTGGGCCAACATTTTATTTGACTGCTAGTGATGAGGGCAGTCTCTTATAAATGACTAGAATCTCTCCCAAGCCAAATACATATTTTCCTCCGGCCTCTACTTGAAATTGAGTATTTCATTTCTCAGCTTCATTGTTTTACCTGATGGGAAGAATCTGATCAGAAACTTTCTTGTCAGGTTGTTCCAAATGATGATGAAATTAGGTGGTTCTGCCTTCAACCACCTCTTCGCTTCTCCCAATAATAAAAATGAAAAAAAAGTGAGCCTCATGTAATTAGTTGACACTCTAGTAGCGATGAAGGTGTCACTAATTTTCAAGAATTTCTGTAGATATTGTTGTGGGTCCTCAGGTGTCATCCCGATGAAATGTCCACTAGAATGCAACAACTGCATCATGTTTTGTTTGAGCTATAAATTACCTCCAAGCTTTGATCTGTGGATGCTAGAGGTAGCATTTATCGCGAGTGGGATTGCCACTTCACGAACATGTCTTATTGTCATTTCTGCAAGTGCAGCCTTATCTTGTTGAACCTGCTGAATGGGATATAGAATGGAACCTTCCCTTTTCAACTGTTGCAACCATCTCTCGGGTTCGGGGTATGATTTAACCAACTCTCTATCCCTTGTCAGCTTGCTGCAAGGATAAACCTATTACCTGCAAATTTTTTGACTTAGACCAAGTTGTTAACACTTAAGAAAATATAAAAATACACACAAAAATAAGAAATTTACCAAATATTGTCAGTCCCCAACAACGGTGCCAAAAACTTGTTACACCCCAACACACGCGGTCATACAAGTAATATAGTTACTCTTTGTGAGCCAAATGTCGAACTCACAGGAACTACATTATCAATGAATTAACAAGTTCAAGTATCAAATCAAAATTTAAAAGTGTCGGTTTTCCATGATTTAAAGTTTGTTTGTTTCTAAATCTAAGGGTGATCACAAATTTAGTTGAAAAACAATAATGAAAAGAATCCAGGGTTAAGGCCAAACAATCACATATAGCTACATTCATATTGGTTCAAGTATGTGTCTTCGTTTGTTGTCTCACAAAATAAATACCATGTTTATGGCCTTTCGAGCCTCTAAACATAACCGAATTAGCCTCACAACTATATCATTGAGCGAAAATGTGACAACCTAATTCATTGGTAATTATCTATGTAGAGTATTTTACGGGGTTAATGCCTTTGGTTATGGACTTACGAATCTCTAACCATTTGACCTAAACTTGACTTCACAACTACATCAAAGAGTGGTGATATGACAACTCAAATTCAAGTGTCTAGCTATCTTGCCATTTTATAACCAAGCAAGGAAATTTATGTATTTCTATCCTAACCGCGAATCATCCTTAAAGACTTGAACTCACTTCTTGCATTCTTAGTTCTAACCTAGTTTTTTCTCTTTTGCGTTTGCATAAGAATACCACGTGCATTTCAATGGTGATCAAACATTAAAATGATTAAAAACAAAAATGCAAGACAAACAATAATAAAGAACTTGAACCAACTATAACTTAAACAAATACGATCATGTTATGTGGTCTCAACCCTAGAATAAGGATTTTAGTCACTCATGTTAATACACAAATTCATAATATAATTATAATTCATGTATAAATAAAAGTGAAAGATGAATAAAATTCGAACCCTAGTAGAGTCTTTTTTTTCTCTCCTTCGCTCCGCAGCGTTTTCCAAAATAATACCGTGATATCCCTAAAATAAAATAAAGTGTTCTATTTATAATAAGTGAAAATTGATCGTAGAGGAACCATCTCCGTGTCATGCTGCTCATCGCGGCAATTTGCCTCCGTTACACGAAGGTATCACCGAGTTTCACTGGAATTTGGCATTGTGGCATGGCATGTCAGGCAAGGCACCATGTTGACACGGCTTTGGACGCGGAGCTGGCATAGTGTGACACGGCCCTTGTCGCGTAACATGCTCAACGTGGCACGACGCCAGCACGCACAACTACTGTTTGGGTTGCCATTGCATGCACATGCACGGATATGACACGGCACTAGTCGCGCGCCTGGACTTGTGTTGTAGCCTACATTTCTTGCATCTTCATGCCATCACTTTTGGATTCATCCCGAGCTTCCTTATTTCTCATGCATTTCATTCCGAGCCCCATCCTTAGCATATTTTACCTACAAAAATGGGCTAATCATATATGTTAGTTCACGCATGCATATGATCAAGATTACATAAGATTATACTTAAAATAAGGTAAAAACATGACTAAAGCTTGGGTATAAAATATCACTTGGGCATATAAATATGTCCAAGATCACTGTGTAGGTATTGTAAGTGACATATAAATCGTAGATGAGATATGTGAAGTGTACATTGCATTTAGGTGGAAGTCCCATTTCCTAAGCTACTAGATTGACCTATGAAACAATATTCGAACCACAGAGCCAATATACAAACCGTACTTTTTCTCCAAAGATAAAACTTCAGAGAATGTGCAAGTACAGGTCCATCAAATGAACAACTTATGATGCGTAAAACAATTCTACGAATAGTACCTTTCCAACATAAATGAAAAGTCATAAAAGTTGAGCTACTACATAAGGGATGCAAAGTGATCTATGGACCGCAGATGTGATTAACGTTTTGTACCTGAATTTCATAAATGAACTTCAGAGAAGTATAATTCACTCAACTCAATCTACAATTTGACTTACGAACTGTAGATCAGATCCACATTCCATAATAATGACTCAAGTACCGTAAATTGTGCCTTTTCTCAGCATCTATATATAACTCCTACCCGATTTTCTTCTTTATTTTCTTCATCTCCAACTTGTGAAAACCAACTTCTCTCACTCTCTCTCTCTCTAAGCCCTCCAAGCTCAGGTAAGTCCTTTCCCAAGCTATTTGCATGAATGATTTCTTGCATGCAAGCTTAGATTTATAAACTCTAGCTCTTACTCTCTTAGAATTTCAGGGGAAACCTACTTTCTAGCTCAAGAGGACTTGAAGCCCCTTCTCTCAAGCTTGTACTAGTATTATACTCTTACTCTAGAGCAATAAGGTATGTAAGGTAACTCTAAAAACATGGGACATCATGTTCTTCCCCTAATTTTTTCTTTAAACTCATGCAAAAGCTTTATTATATGATCTTGAGAAGTTGTTCTATGATCTAGTGATTTCATGTATAAAATCTTGAGAACCTTGTATATCTAGTATGATACAACTTAAAACTCTTACATGAGTGAATTTTTATGAATATTTATGAAAAGTTAAAAATGACTATTTTGCCCGTGTGAGTCAAAATTATAGAATTAATGAAATATTTTGAAATTAATATTATGGATTTGGTCAATGCCACATATACTTGTTTTGAGATTATTATTGTTATAGATTTTAGCCAGTGTCACGCATGATTTTCTTGAGTTGAATATTTAATGTCTTAACTATGAGCTTTTAATGATTTAAAAGCATAATCTCGTAAATTGTTTTAGCTTCTTGCTTTAAAGTATGTATATCAGTTTGAGGCCAAGGGCTAAGTATAAGCCTTTAGAAAAGGCATATTTTCATATTTGAACCTTTCAGATAAGGTTGAGCTTGTCAAAACAGTTATCAGTCAAAATATAAGCCTATGGGCTATTTTAATAACAGTATTTTCAGAAACGGAATAGGTGGTTAACCGAGAAGTCATTAGCCTTCTAACGAAAGTGTTAAAAATTTCTGTCAATGTAGCAATAGAGCGGAATGCAGTATGGATGCATCCTCAGATTTATTACCCCAAAAGAGGTGGATGATTCAGAAAAACTTGCTAGAAAGTCAGTTAAGGCCTCTTACCCGACAAAATAGGTGGTGGCTTAGCCAGTCGGACCATAGGGATCGGACTCCATATTTATATGGTGTATTGTGTTGGTTACTCCACAAACCTCCACAGTATTTTTAATTAGTACTTTCAGTAACAATATGAATACAATTTTTAAAGAGGGCCAATTGCATGCTTTTTTTTGAATCCTTATGATGGTTTTATCCCTTATTTATTATGATTTACATGTTCAGTTTCTCTATTCAGCATTCTATATTTTATGTTTTTTTCTATCTTACGTATATTATGATTTCATGGACTAATATCCCTTTTGCAGTGCGCTGCATTATTTAATTATGCAGTCTCAGGTATAGATACTCTCAGACGAGCAGCTCAGTAGGCTTATCCCAACTTAGAATTTGGTGAGCCTCCCTCTCTCTTGTGGTGGTTATATTCATCAACAAGTCTAGTTTTGTTAGTGGTCATACCAGGGACCCTGTCCCGATAACTCAGATACGCTCAATTCAATAGAGGCTTCATAGACAGTCAAAAAGTGTGTCCTTTGCTATAATTCTGATTTTTGACTGTTGCATCACTTTTGTGTAAGAGCAGTGGTTTGATGAAATTATCTCATATGTATGATTTGTTTTAACTCCTCCAATTTTATTTATCCATGTTCTATTTGAAATTAGACGTTGCTCACAATTTTATGCCAGTTCAATAGTATGCTCGGGCTAGAAATGATGTCGGGTGTCGGTCTTACCTAGGTTTTATGCTAGGGCATTACAACCTTGATCAAGATTATAATGTTGATGCACCTATGCAACAACAATTGTATAGCATTGCAACAGCCAGAGAATGATTAACCGACCAAAAAGATTTGCAAACATAATTAATAGGAATTTTCTTGGATATGCAAATCTAGTATTTGCTTTGTCAGTTGTAAAGACCATTGGCGTACTTGAACCTAATAACTATAAAGAAGCTATTTCTAGTTTAGAAGCAGCTCGGTGGGGTTGTCGCTATGGGTGAAGAGATTGAGTCTTTTTATAAGAATAAAACATGAAAGCTTGTTTCAAGGATAAAAAGACAAAAGGTAATCGATTGCAAATGAGTTTTCAAAAGAAAGGAGGGCAATCCATAAGTTGAAGCAGCAAAATATAAGACAATGTTGGTGGCTAAAGATTTTACACAGATAGAGGGGATAGATTACAATAAAGTGTTCCCTCCAGTGTTAAGACATAGTTCTATCATGATCTTACTAGCTTTAGTGGCTCTTCATGACTTAGAGCTAGAATAATTGATGTGGAAACTGCATTCTTGCATGGTGAGTTGGAAGAACAGATTTATATGAGTCAACTTGAGGGATTAATCAGTATAGATAAGAAAAAACATGTTTTCTTGCTTAATAAATCCTTATATAATCTGAAACAGTCACCTAGACAGTGGTATAAAAGATTTGATATATTCATGAGTCAAAATGCCTTTATTCGAATTGCATATAGTTGTATGTATTATGAGAAACTTGTAGATGGTTCTTGTGTATTTTTTTTTTTTAATGTGCATGACATATTTATTGCTGCTAAAAGTATGTCATATATTATTCAATTGAAGAAACAACTATGTAAAGAGTTTGAGATGAAGGATTTGGCTACCGCAAAGAAGATATTAGGGATGAACATTGCTCTAGATAGAAGAGTTGGGAAGCTGATACTATCTCAATAGTCCTATATTAAGAAGGTCCTCAAGAGATTTAATATGATAAGTATTAAACCTGTTTCTGTTCCTTTTGCTTCTCATTTTATCTTGTTTGTAGACATGTTATCAGAAATAGATGAGAAAATGGAACAGATGTCTAGTCCGACTAACAAGTTTAAGTATTGCCTAAACTTGATTAGTGTGTGTAGTACTCGGTAGAGCCCTTTTGAGGGATGAGGGCAAGATAGAGAGCCATTGCTCCTGTTGATGAAGAGAATTCAAGCCAAGAGGAAGATTTATTAATTATGTCTTAAATTTTTTTCTAGTATATTTAGGAAACGCATTATCCCTATTGACTTAGAAAACTCATTGTCCTAATAGTTGGGAAAGAAAAATATATTGTCTTTGTAGGAT
>JACEIK010000034.1:189651-205373 GCA_018107945.1 Datura stramonium | reverse complement strand
GCTCAGTCGGCGTCTCGGTTTCGTTTCTTGTGTGACAAACTCTCAATGCTTATTGCTGTCGCATTATGAGTTTGAGGGGGAATGTTAGCCCATATTATTGATTAGCCCATATTATTGTTAGCCCATATAATTGTTAGCAGATAGGCCTTAGGGTTTTAGGTAGTCTTATGCCTATATATAGGCACTCCCTTCCCCATTCTAGATTATGGTCTTTCTATTCTCTTATGATAACTTTGCAGTTAGCCTTTTGATTCTTTCTTTTCTTGTTCTTCAATAAAACCCTTGTTATATTTATATATCAACACTAACTAATTATCCATCATAATTTTTCAATTCACGCTACTAAAAAATAAATTAAAGAGTGTAACTTTATTTTGCATTAATACGTTGAATTCTTCCTTCTCTTTTTGTTATATGTTGTATTATCGGAAAAAAATCTAGAAAATATAGAAATACAACATATTTTAAGTTGTTTCAATTAATTAAGTCCTAACTTCCCAGGGTTTCCACTGCCTAACTAGACTTCTCATTCATCGGAAGTCAGGGCTAAGAGTTATCATGAGTTAACTCCGGCTTATCTACTTTTGAATAGAATCCCTGTTTTTATTATTTACTCTTTGCAGTTAAATCTACATAGTTGCTTTCATTTTAATTTATGTGCAAGTATTTGAGGAAACACATAGATTAAGAGAAAAAAATAAAAATTTTTGAGTTGAAATCATCTCATAGAAGTAAAATGAAAAATTTAAAATTAAGTTATTACTATATTTAAAGCACGAAGCCCCATAATAAAATATCGTTCTATCTTTTTACCATTTTAAATTGAGTTCACACTTGTTCAAAATAATTATTTAATTATTTTCTAATATTTAAAATTTTAAAATTAACTAAATTTAATGTATTAAACCCTTCCTTATTTGAAGCATATAGAAAATTTAAAGCAATTGATATTTTACTTTTTTAAGAAACAATTACATGTTGAATAAAAACTTATAATGCAAAGTAACCTTATATTTATGACTTTTAAGAATATCGGTACATAAAATATCCCACATTAATAGGATCCGGAGAAGAATCACATCCCAAAAAATGTGATATAGACAGTATACCTTAAAACAAACATTAGTGGTTGTTTTCACTAACTTTTATGAGTCTTTCTTAGTTAAGTGGCATAACAATTTCTTAACCAACAATTAATTACAAATAAATAATGCATTTGTGATATGATATCAATTTATTAGTGCCACAAATAAGTCAGTAATAAATCATAATACAATTTCGTAAATACTAATTATTTAAACAAATAACTTATATTATATATTCTAATCTACTATAATTATGTATAATAATGCGTCTTTGTAGTATTAATATTTATTTTAAATATTGATCTATTTATAGAGTAGTAATACAAATTTAATAATAAGTAACATGAATACCTGCATTTAAGTGCTCATGTAAAGTGAATGATACTTTTACCTTTTAATCAAATGTTATTTCTTGGATGCTTTTGTTTATTTAAGCAAGTATTAGAACAAACTGAAGGAAGAACTACTAGATTTGTTCAAACTCTCAAACATGATCATTTATCAATTTGAATTTTATACTAAATTCTTATATTGTGACACAAATATATCTTTTAAATATTATTTATGCTATTTTTATTAATACGAGGGACACGCATAAAAGAAAAGAGTAAAACACCTTTTTAGAGTGTCATGTATTTTTTGTTGAAAAAAAAAATTTGAGTAACGAGTTTTTAACAGGATCATTAATAAAGTTGGCAATAAAATAGTGCAATAGTTTTAATCTTTTAAATTTATTTTTATTCATTACTTTAGTTCATGTGATATTTTTTCACCTCATTTAGGTTTGGAATTCCATAAATTTTGTTGAAAGTAATAATATTGCAAAACAGATTCAAATTAGTTAAAAGAAAAAAGTTAAAAATCACTGTATAACCTGTAACCTTGTGGTCCAACTAAAAAGAACCCTAACCGTAGTAAACCAGTACCACACCTGAATAGTTATTAGGTGTCCACCGTCCAGCTTGATGCACACACTAAAACCCTAACCCTAAAGCCAAAACCCCCTCTTTGTCATCAATGGTGAATCCTATAACCGAAAAGGAAAAAGGAACGAACTTCCATTGTTTTCTAAATCTCTAAGAGACCATCAATGGAGATGGATTCATCTGAAGGTATCTCCAGAAACGCCGAGGATACTTTACGTAAAGTCTCAAGTGGTCCGTTGCCATCTACGGTTGCAAAGCTCTCTGGTTCTTCAAGAGGAATACCCACCGACAGAGACTTCCATTTTTACAACAATTTCAGCGAATTCAGGACACCCATTTCAGAAATCCACAAGAAATCTAAGGAAATCTTGGAGAAAGTCGGGGCATTATCGGAATTATGGGGAAATCCCATATCGTTTCCGGAGGATCCAGATGACGAGGAGAGCGGAGAATGGCTGGTGAACATAAATGGCGACGTTTTCGATAAACTCGCGTCGTCCTTAGATGAGTTTAGGTTGTTGAGGAAAAAAGAAGAGACTGGAATGAAGATGGAGGATTCTGAAAGCGAATTTCAAGTGGTTTGTTGGAAGAAGAATAGGAAAGCAGAGAATGCAAGTGTGGAGAAGAGTGCAGAGAAGGTGGAGGGGGTGAGAGTGGCTACGAAAGAGAAGCCAAAGGTTCCATTTCATATACCCACCATCCCGAGGCCGCAAGACGTCTATAAAATAATTGTTAACAACACAAACCAGCCGTTTGAGCATGTTTGGTTGCAGAGGACTGAGGATGGTTCCAGGTTTATGCATCCTCTGGTTAGTTCCACATTAATGTTTTCCTCTAGTTCTTGACTGTGCTGTCCTTTTGCTTTTAAAATTCTAGTATCATGAAACCTACGTTGGGAAATCTCTGTGAGGTTTATTTTGTACATAGAAAATGTGGACACTGTAGGTTTTCTTAGTTTATCTTCGTCCTATCTACTTCTCCCTGTACTTTCTAAGTTGTTTCTGCAAGGTTTTTGGAAACTTCATGGACCTTGTTTCTAGTTTGAGAACATCCCCTCTTCAAAGTTAAAAGGCAAAAGTAAGTGATATACATATCATCCTCTCAGAATAACTATTAAACTGAACTTATTATTTCTTGAAGTAGATTAGCTATTCACTCTTGTATGAGCTAAACTAATGAAGATTATCACATTTTTGGCATTTAATTTTCCTACAACATTTAGATAAATACAATAATATTAAGAGCAAAATTGGAACAAAAATTTAACTTTTGGATGATAGCATTGATCTTTATAACAATAAGGGAAGTTTGTGCAAGGAAATATCAAGCTAGAATGGAGTACTTATATAGTTGCCAACTAAAGGAGGTTTTGTTTACTTTTGATAAACTAGAGTGGAGGTCTAAATATCACCCCATGCTTTTGATGGTATATTGTAAGCTATTTCATGACATGACTTCTTTTTACAAGATTGTTGTCCTAATGCATGTTCATTTTTTACCAATGTTTTCTACTACTCCAAAGTCTAAACAAAGTTTGCATCCAACTTCCTAAGTTGTTGATATAGTTCAAATAAATAAATGCATAATAAAATAAACAAACAAAGATTTGCTTGCTAATTTCTCTAGCTATGCAATGCAGGAGAAGTTTGCTCCCTCAGACTTTGTTGAGAGTGCTGGCATCATTGAGCCTATCAAACCTCCTCCATTAGAGATTACTCCATTCAAGCTTGTGGAAGAGGTCAAAGATCTGAAGCAGTTAGCAACCAGGTTGCGCGCTGTGGATGAGTTTGCGGTAGGCTTCTGACTATAGTTTCATATTTCTGTTGGTTTTTAGGATGGAATATGAAGATTTCATCTCCTTAAGAAATTTGTGTTTTTTGCCTAACTTAGAATTATTTATACTAGTAAATCTGAGACATGCTATGCTCATGAATAGTAGATTGTAGAAATAAGCTAAAATAATTTTTAACAGATGACAAAAGGCTGTATTCCAGATGCATAATCTGCATATTGAAGATTGAAGTCTCAAAAGCTACTTCTGGATGAGATGTTAATTCTATATTATTCCAAAGCTCATTATATTGCAAATTTTTACCTTTTTGTACAAAGGCACTGATGCATTTACCTATATGCATAGCTTGACCTGCTGTTTGAAACAGAGAAGAAAACAAAAGTTTTGATCTTGTCAGAGAGGAAGAAGACAAATGTTCCAAAATATGAATCTTAAAATTGAGATCAGTTGGAGCATGCTGCTTTGTCTGTTATTATTTAAATGAATGCTCACTTTGATGATTCTGGTGGCATGTAATGTATCTATGGAACACCAATTAAGGTTAAAAGTTTAACTTACTCCGAGGTGGAAAAAGTCTCTGGATTGGTGAGAAAAGAAGTCTATACAAACTTTACTGTTGAAAGAAGTTTTAAATAACCTGGAAAAGATATGCTATGCTGAATTGGATATTGCAATGCGTTTAGATAAGTTTCTAACAAGTTGATAACTTTAGGAAAAAAGTACTTGGGAAGTCGGTCATGTGATATTTGTTAGATTTGTTTATAATCAGAATAGACTGAAATAAAATTTATTATTACAAAGTGGGTGAGAAATTATGCAGCGGACGGAGAAAAACTTTTTAGAATTAGGGGATACAAAACAAAAAATTCTGAGGTCTTTTTTTTTTCAATTATCGTTACAAAGTGGGTGAGAAATTATGCAGCCCCCGGAGAAAACTTTTTAGAATTAGGGGATACAAAACAAAAAATTCTGATGTTTTTTTTCTAATTTTTTTTTTCATTTTTTTGAATATTTCTCTAATAATAATAGTGTTGGGGTCGACTTGCATGCACCTTGAAAATCCACCTGGTATCGGCTATTTCCCATCAGTTGAGTATCATTTGGTCCACCAAGGTTTGGGCAAATGAGAAGAATTAACTTATTGTGACCTTTGCTAGGATTTGATCTTGGTTCTCAATATTGTTATTTCAACTGGTGGGCCACCCTTGGGGGCCTTAGACGGTATAATACACAATTGTTATATTTCTTAAGTTGACTAAAATATTTTGAGAAAAGTATTCATAATCACAGGTATAAGAGAAATGCCAGAGCACTTATCACAAACTCTTAAAAATTTCAAACCTGTTGTCATAGAAGAATTTATAAGTTTACCTAAAGTTTGATAAAAACATCAAAAGAAGGTTTCAAACAAGACTATCTATTTGCAAAATGTTTTTGTGGAAGGTAGATAGATTCTAGTGCAACACTGGTGGCTAATAAATTGAGAAGGCTTAGAAAGCAAGGTATACTTGGTGTTTTATGCAAATTGGATCTTGAAGAGGCTTATGCTCATGTGAATTGGGAGTTCTTAGATTTCATAATGATGAAAATGGGCTTTGGTGATAGATGGAGAAAGTGCATTAAATATTGCATCTCTATGGTGAAGTCTTCGGTACTTGTGAATGGCAATCCATGCAGATTCTTTGGTAGTTCGAGACTTCTGAGATGGGGAGACTTGTTATCTCCGATGTTGTTCATACTAGTTATGGAGACATTGTTTAGGATGATGGGTGGGGCAGTGACCTACGGAAGTTGGGGGCTATGGTTCTGTGAGGGTCTCACATTTATTGTTTGCGGATGACACTTTGGTCTTTTGTGATGATCTAACTCGTCTTGAATACTTGTGACCATGTTTACATGGTTTCAAGTGGTATTAGGCCACAAGTTCAACCTCAGAAAAGGTGAGATCATACCGGTTGGTGATATTGCGGCTATTGAGATTCTGGTGCAAGTTCTGAATTGCAAGGTTGGAGCACTTTCCACAATCTGCCTTGGATTACCACTAGGTGCATCTTATAAGGATCGAACAACTTGAAATTTGGTACTACAGAGGATTGTGAAAAGACTTGCAGGTTGGCTGAAGAGATATTTGTCCAAGGGAAGAAGGAATTCCTTAATAAGAGCATATTATTGAGCAAATCCACTTACTTTATGTCCATGTTTCAGTTTCTGGTTTTTGTCATAGAAAAGGTGGAAGGACTTCAATGAAATTTCTGATGGGATTCAACAGAAGGTACAAGGAAGTTCTACCTGGTGAGATGGGTTACTATTATGACTTCTAAATGTTGGGGTTGCTTGGAATTAAAGATCTAAGTAAGGCTCTACTAGGAAAAATGGTTGTAGAGAGGACAGGGGAACATGCTTTTTGGAGGAGGTGATAACTGAAAAATATGGGGTCTTGGAAGACTAATAATATAACTATGCCTTGTGGATGTGGTCATTGGAGAAACATTTTAAACATTATGAAAGGATGGGAGTAGTTTAGTGGTTTGTGTCTTTTAGGATAGGGAATGGGATAAGCCTAAGCTTTTGGGGGCACAAATGGTGTAGGACCAATATCTTGAGGCTCACTTTTCCAAATATATATAGAAATTCATGCCAAAAAGAGATGACAGTTCAATGAGTCAGGATGATACAAGATGGATAAATGATTTGGGATTTGAGGTTTAGGAGGAATTTTCAACATTAGGCAGTGACAAAATTCCAAGACCTAGTGGAATTGCTTCATAAACAAGGAACAACTTATGTTAATCCCGAGTATGGAAATGAGGGGCGGGGAACAAGGGAGTATTTTATGTTATGTCTTTCTATGAGAAGCTACCAGTGAGAGAAGAGTTGCATTTCCACACAAATAGGTTTGGATTTCAAAGGTGCTGAGGAAGGTCTTTTGTTTTTTTATTTGACTGGTGAAAATATGAGGAAGAGGAAAGTTACATCCGTTAGTTGGTGCCTTATGTGTAAGGACATAGGTGAAGATGTTGATCACCTTCTTCTCCATTATCCGATATTATCGAGGTTATGGTGGGTGATACTATGTTGGTTTGGATTATCTTGGGCTGTGCTAGGCACTGTGGAAGAATTAGTGTTCAGTTGGAATTGTGGAAGATGGAAGAGAAGACGAAAGACATGGAATATAGCTCCATTAGCTTTTATGTGGGTCATTTGGGGGGAGAATGGGAGAGCTTTTGAAAGTGTTGAGATGAACCTTCTACATTTCAGGAATAACCTCTTATTCCTTATTTTTTTGGGTGCACTCATAGGATTCCTGTAATGTATAGAAGATTGGGTGTTGATCATAGAGAACCATATCTTTTTGTAGGTTTTCTACCTATTTGTATTCTCCTTGTATACGGATGCTTCTTATTATGTGCCCACTTTCCTGTTTTAGTAAAATTATTACTTTATAAAAAAAGACAATATTTAAAGTCTAAATATGGTTCAATAGTTCATGAAATGGGATCCCATTGTATTCTAACCTATATGAGTATGTCCTATATTATTTTAGGTGTACTGTGTGCATCTTATAATTTGATTCTGGAAAAGAAACAATCCCGACTATCTTTGAGAATTTTCTGCAAAGTGCAGGACTTCTACAAATGTTAAAAAATTATACTAAAGCTGGAATACATAGAACGTGCTATACATACGAGAAATGGAGAAATAAGAGAAATTTTGTTGGATATTGGGTGTTTCTTTGATATTTTATAAAAGGATGGCACCTCCATGGTGCCCCTTCTATGTGATTTTCCTTGCTCTAAGGAATGATAAAACATGAACACACAAACCATCTTTTTTTCCCCTGATCAGTGACACATAGTCTTTTTTCGCAACTCTAGCTACTCATTTCAGAAGCAAATACTATGAAAACAAGCTTCTAAAACACTCTTAATGATTTCTGTCATTTCTCATGCATTGCATCAAGTATGTTGTAGTTGTGGTTTCTTGGAAGAGCTATTATGTGTTTGCTGTATGCACTTCTTTCCTTCCACTTCCTATGCACAGATAGAGAAGAAGGAAAACTTTAACCTGAAGCAAGAATGATTAGTTCAACCTTTGTTACTTTATGTCTGGACCAATATTACATGTTCCCAATGCTTGATGTTAATTCTGTTTTCTGTCTTTGTTTAGGTGGATTTGGAACATAATCAATATAGATCTTTTCAAGGATTGACATGCTTGATGCAAATATCCACTAGAACGGAAGATTTTGTTGTTGACACTCTGAAGCTTCGTGTTCACATTGGTCCACATCTGAGAGATATTTTTAGGGACCACAGGAAGAAAAAGGTAATTTTCTGTATCATACGCCATCTCTGTATTTGGCAAGAATTATCCTGAGAGCACTTTACTTACTAGGTGATGCATGGTGCTGATCGAGATATTTTGTGGCTTCAACGTGACTTTGGCATTTATGTCTGCAATTTGTTCGACACCGGCCAGGTTTTACCTTAACCTATTCTGGGCCTTAATCTAGAGATTAGATTATATCTATATAAAATAAATATGTATGTGTGCGTTTGTCACTATTATTTTGCCTATCTTTCTCTATTCCGGGTTTTCTTGTTATTATGGAATTGTGGAGAAGTTTGTATTCTGGGAGTAGAGGTTTCACTGCCAGCTATGAATGTTGGATGTTAGCAGCCTTTGTTCTTTTTATGGCGCACAACATTCACTTGGCTCCTTGTTGGCATAATCAGCTTAATGCAAATCTGTTAAATTCAATAAAAGTATGAAAACTGAGATATGGATGAAATGGTAATACAGATTTAATATTTGATCTGTTCTATGTAAAAGTATTTAGGCTTGACATTTCATGTGTTTTTTGGGGAGTGGTCCTGAAACTTGGGATGAGGTGGTGGAGATGGTCTGTGTATCTGCTGTGAAGCATGCAGGCATCAATTTTGTTGTGTTTGTATTGTTTTATAGAATTCTTCGTTTATTAATGCGGACTAAATAAATATACATTAAGAATATCCACGAGGGTTTTAAAGTTGTACGCTGTTACATATTACCATATTATATGTAATGAGATAGGTTTTATTGATCAATATAATGTTAAATATCTGCTTTTAGAAATAGAGAATGATAGCCTGTATGCAGAAAGACTAGAAATCAATTTTCTACTCACAAGGAGTAAGAAACCAAGATATGAAAAAACAGAACCACTGATAATTTGCAGCAAAATTTGTTGGGGTATTATTACCGTGATTGGTCACTCAATAGAGATAGAAAAAGGTTATGCTATTCAGTGTATCTGTCAAGATTTAGGATCTGTGTCGTACCACCGTGTCATTTTTCTCCTTGGTTTGTTTAGTACTTGTAGTTAGCATAAGCACATTCAAAGGTCTGCTTTATGCTCTTGTCCTGCTTCTGTTTTAACAATGAGATGGAGTTTTGATGGATCCTTATTTGTTCATTTTTTGGGTATAGTAAGATTAATATTTTAAATCCGTAGGCCTCAAGGGTTTTGAAACTGGAAAGAAACAGTCTGGAGTACCTGCTACAACATTTTTGTGGAGTTACGGCAAACAAAGAGTATGGTCGACCTGTGATTACAACTTCTTCCTACTTTTCAAATCATATGGATATCATCCTCCAATTATCAAATGAACGAAGAAAATGGATCTCCTCACCCTTGCCTTCTATAACAAATAATTGGATTTCTCTCTGAGATATCAAATAATGGATAATGCGATGCCAAAAGGAATAATGCTTCTCTTTACCTCATATAATTTCTTGCAGATATCAGAATGCCGATTGGAGATTACGCCCACTTCCTGTAGAGATGATGAGGTATGGTCTGTCTAGTTTTCTAGTTTCCTTAAGACTGCATCATATTATTGTTGTGATGAATGTTTAACCTATCCAAACACACAATATTATACATACATAATACATATACATATATATAGTTGTGAATATTACGTACATATTTTGTCAGTTTGAGGTGTTAACAAATTTTTAGGTATCTAATGGACCTTTTTTTACAGTATGTTCAGAGTAAATAGGATAATGCTACTTCTTATTTTGACACAGATAACTTTGGATTAATATCACCATTGAGAAACTTGTTACTGGTGTAAAACCTTTTTCTTTTATTTTAAATCTAGTGTACTTGTAGGTACAAATCTAAACAAAAAGTACATTTATGTTTACTCTACTTTTCCTTGTTAAACGGAAGTTTAGTGTAGGTTCATAATGTACCATGAAACTACTCTTGGAGTTTGGACACTTCAACATCTCACTTATCAATGATCGAGGTGGCTTTAGATAATTCTTTTAATTACTCCAGTATGTAGTTTCTTGTCACTTTGTTGGGGTAAAAGGAATGGAATAAATTTCCATGGATATGTGTCCAGTTAGGTGCCACTCCTTTAAGGAGATTCAGATGATTGTCCAGATTACTGATTCATTGACTGTTCCATCTCTGTACATGATTGCTTCTTCCTCTAATACTATATTTTGGACTCTGGAAGCATGACATATTTCAGTGGATTATTATTTTCTTCTCATCTTGCATAAGCCTCTGAAGCTTTCTCTCATCTTCTTCCCTTTGGAATCAGTTAGATGCTTTCTGTGGTCTTTTTCTTGTGGTAGATTCAAGAGAAAGAGAAACAACCATTAGTGGTCTGCACCTAATAAGAATAGTGTTACCTGTTCATCCAAGCTGCTTAGTGAGACTCATTTTCAAATTCTCACTGTTTACTTTGCTTCAAGAAGCTTTAATGAAAGCAGTTTAGATTTTCTTTTTCTACACTACATTACTTTGGATTGTGAGGAAGCTTCTTGTTAATTAAGCGAGATTCTTGAAGTTCTTTGAGGAGAGTTTGGTGGCAAGTTCTAGGTTCTTCTAGGAATACCTAGATCAATAGTTGTCTTCATTTTGGAGGAGGATGAGGGGTGGGGTATTGTTGGATTCTCTGTTTTTATTCTTTATTTTTGAGAATGGTAAAAATTGTATAAATGGAGCACGCAGATTGTGCCAAAAAAGGGCATCGTTGAATTCTCACTGATGTAGTGCTATAGATCCTTTTAATGAGATTGTCAACAGTCGAAATTGTTCTTTAGTGTTTATCTCTTTCATTCCTTCATGCAGCTTTTCTCTTTCTTAATCACACAGGTTTTCATCCAAACAATCCTTTATTGAACTAGCTTTTTCAATCTTTCTTTTTTGAAATGGAAATAGCTTTGTCATTCTGAACATTACATAAAAGAATTCTCTCAAACACAAGTTGAACGTAACTAAAAATGAGTATTGAATTGTCATCTGTAATAGTGAAGCTGAGACTGTTCTCAACATGAATGCAAGTTGTTGAATGAAATATGTCATGCCTATAGCCTACTGATCCATTTACTTATTTTCATAGTATAAATATAAATATAACGGTAGTAACTGATTTTTGCTGATCTCATGTTTGCTTGGTGTGGTGGTGGTGGCCTTGGTGGACGACTCTGTCATTTTGACTGTAATTTAAAATTTCTGACTATGTTGGATGATACAGGTAGAGGACTTCAATAATTGTGAATCTGTGTTTATCTGGTGTTTTTAAACCATATTTTATTGAATTTATGATTTTCTACCCAAATCAATCAGGACTGAATGCTTATGTGTTTGTTACTAGAATGGAACTTTTCCTACAATTTTGTAGTGATTTGCTTCTGTACTTATTTGTTCTTTATTATTACTCATATATATACAAGTAATTAAGTATATTATAGATTCTTGTGCTTATTTACTCAAGGGCACACATATATGTAGATATGCTAGAGAAGATACACACTATCTCTTGTACATTTATGATGTTATGAGGATGGAATTGCTCTCTTCATCTGCTGGCAATGGATCTCCTGGCGCTCCTCTAATAGAGGTAAGTTCTTGTGCTTTTGTTATCCAAGATTCTCCAGACATCAGATTTTTCTTGTTATAGTAAGCATCCTCTAGATGATTATAATTCATTTATATGTCGTGCTGGACCTCACCTTTTTTTTTTCAACACTATTTACTCTTTGAGGAGTCGTAACAACATTTTCCTCGACTCTAACATTTCATATATTTTAAAAATAATTTAACTATAAAATTATAATTGATGAGACTTTCTATGCAGTTGCTAACCATGTACATTTTATCTTAAAAAGATAGAAACTGTTCAAATTGAGACCGAAAACTTGAAAGTTCGACTCTCATACTCCGAACCCCTAGATTCTTTTTAAAATGTAGGGAGTAATAATTATTGGGTAACATGCCACACCAAGAGTGTGGACCTAGCCTAGTGGTCAATGAAGTGGATTAGAAACTACGAGGTGTCTCAGGTTCGAATCTCAGAGGAGTCAAAAACACTTAAGTGATTTCTATTTATTCAAGCCTTGGTGGACAGAGTTACCTGGTACCCATGTTGCTGGGGAGGTAGCAGGTGCCCCTTGAAATTAGTTGAGGTGTGTGCAAGGTGGTCCGGACCACAACTATAATTGTTTAAAGTAAACATGTTTACTAGACTTGCAGAAATTCCCATGAGCTACCTTCTCCTGTTGTTTCAACTTCTTATGGAATTGATGGAAGTGATGTATCTCATTTCTTATATGTGTCTTACAAGTAATCTATTTTGTTTTCTTCTGTTGGTCTAAGATCTGCTATTCCTTGCAGGTGTACCAGCGCAGTTGTGATATATGCATGCAGCTGTATGAAAAAGAACTTTTGACTGATAGCTCATATCAGCACATATATGGGTATGGGTTTTTACCAGTTATTTTCTGCACTTCCTCCCATTTTCCATCGGTTGAAGAGTTTTTACATTTTTATTGATTTGGGTATCTCTGTTCCATTCTTATATCTCTTCCATTGTATTGTTTTAACATTTAAGGCTAACTCTGTTGAACGCAATTGCAGATTACAGGAAGCTGGCTTCAATGCCCAGCAGCTTGCAGTTGTTGCTGTGAGATTTTGCCTACCCACTGGTTATATATATATATATTTTAATTATGGGGCTGATGGTACTACTCAGTTGTTGACATTTCCTTTGATCCAACATTTGAATCTTTCAGGGGCTGCATGGGTGGAGAGATGTTATTGCCCGCGCAGAAGATGAAAGTACTGGCTATGTTTTGCCTAACAAAACACTTATTGAAATTGGTACGTTTAAAAAGCTCTTTTCCTGTCTACACCAGCTTATAGGTTGCAGATGTTCTAAACATAATACTTTGTTGCAAAAGCTAAGCAGATGCCTCTTACCGCAAGCAAATTAAAGCGATCAATGAAATCAAAGCATCCCTATGTTGAGCGTAATCTTGGTTCTGTTGTCGGCATCATTAGGTACTCTATTCAAAATTCCTCTGCATATGAAGCATCGGTGGAACATCTGAAGGAAAGGCGCTTAGAATTAG
Source organism: Datura stramonium (assembly GCA_018107945.1). Taxonomy (NCBI): domain Eukaryota; kingdom Viridiplantae; phylum Streptophyta; class Magnoliopsida; order Solanales; family Solanaceae; genus Datura; species Datura stramonium. Next base: position 192,153 of record JACEIK010000034.1, on the reverse strand, counting down.
TAAGTGATGAGTTGACACATTTTGTTTGTCTAATTCATCTCGGTGCCCAAATTCCTTTCCCTTTTGTTTTGGCCTGGCATGGTTATGAGAAAAAAAGAAAAGATATTGGTTTCTCTAGAGTAGTTAGCACAACTTTTCTTCGTATGATTTTCTGGATTTATCAAAGCACTAATACCAAATTTATTTTGTTTAGTCCTTTGCATGTTATAAGGTGGGTTCCATGCCAATGACCTGCAGATGATTTACCGTGTTACTCTGCATGTCAGATTATAAGGGTGTTGACTTAGAAGTTGTTCAAACCAGCTTTTCAAGCTAATAGCCACAAGTTGGGGATGCGCAACTTGTGGGTTTGGCCAAATAGTTTAACATTTCCTGTCCCCTACATCGTTTGATAATTGTCAATATATCCTTCCCTCAGCAAAGGTTCTAACCCATCCTTTTTCTTTTCCATTTGTACCAGTGTCCCCAAAGCATTTATATTCTGAAACTGTACTGTTTATATTAGTGTGGATTCCTTTTGACATCTTCAGTTGTTAAACAAACATTTATCATATTAATTATAAGTGTGTTTTTTTCTCTGGTAGTTGTCTATTGCTCGTTGTATTACAAATGCAAAAACAACGTACCTTTCTCCAAGTATTTGGTTTATATTTAATAGAATTTTTTCCTTATATTTTCAGTACTCTACCACTTGTTATTCATCCTAAGTACGTCGTCCGCATTTTGTGCAGCCAGCTGAAGAAAACATTGTGGGTACTGAGGGTGCTGAAATGTTAGTTGAAATAACTGAGCCACTGAAAGCAAGAACCGGGACAGAAACTTCAAATGTTTGTAGATCACCTGATGCTAGTGTCTTTAAACACATTCTAGCTTCAATACAGCAACAGAACAAATCTCTAAAAAACCAGAAAGTGCTGTCACCAAAGTTGGTTTTAGTGGACCTGGTGACACCTGTCCCGAAGCTACTTCTTCGGGACAGGTTGATGAACATTTGTTGATTCTTGTTTCCATCTTTCTTGAGCGCTAGATTCTTTCTTGTTCATGGTTTACTTATATAGATGCTTCTCATTTCAGGTGGAAGTAACTATTCAGGCAATTAAGAAACCCAGATGTGGTCTTGGGATGTTACTGGGGAGTACTGCAAAGAGGAAGCTGCATCCTGATAAAAAAGTATCCCGTGCAACCTTGAATTATATAATTAATTTGTTTTCCTTTAATTAAGTAGCTTACTGTTGTATTGTCAAATACTCTGGAAGTTCAAATTGCTCTAATTAGTGAGTACTTGTTAACTCTATAGCTATGATCATTTGCGTTGATGCCTCCCGAAATCTTTAAACATGCAGGAGCCAGAAGAGATCCAAGTGCAGCAGATCAAGTCTACGGTGAGCCTTCCATTCCATGAATTTTCAGGTAGGATTGAGCAGATACAGCAAGCTGCAACAGGGCCTGCTAAACCACTGGAAATTAACCAGAGAGAGGAGCCTGTTGCTACTAATTCCAAGTTAGACGCTATAACCCAGGACACTGATTCAGATGAACAGCGGAACTCCTTTGCCATGCCGGTAGCTACTTCAGAATTAGAAGATGTTATCTTACTGGACACTGATTCAGATCTTGAGAAATCAGTCAAAGATGACCCAGAAGCTACTAAAAATCAGACCGAGTGTGGGGAAAACAAAAACAAAAAGGCAGTTTCTGTTGAGATGAATGAAGGGGATGAGAATATGTCCTTGTCTGATCTCTCCTCTAGCTTCAAGAAGTGTTTCCATTCGATAAATAAAAAAAGTAAGGCAAAGCTTGCTAAGAAACCCCAAGCACATGAATGTCAGTTGAATTTTCAGCCTTTTGACTATGAAGCGGCAAGGAAGCAAGTGGTATTTGGAGAAGATCCAGGTAAACAACAGCCGGAAAGAGAAGGTGATGAGTCTCGTAGGAGTAGGAATGGTAAAGGTGATAAGAAGAAGGATTTATTGTTAGGTCAGCCACCAAAGATTGAAGGGGCAGCTGAGTTCCAGCAAGGTAGAAGGCGTCAAGCATTTCCAGCTTCCGGAAATCGAAGCTATACTTTCCGTTAGAAGTTGAAAAGCTATATGTCTAAGAAGCAAGTAACCTCATGTTGCATGCTTTTGGCAAAGCTTGCCCGTACAGCAGGAGGGGAAATCGTTGTTTGATGTTTACATGTGGATGTAAAATTTTGGAATTAGTTGTTTGGTGTTACTGTTAATCTGCATTTGCTGTGGCGCAGTATATTATGCAGGTGTTGGCAATGATGAAACATATGATCTTGCAAGTTTATTTTATGAGGAAAACAAAACAATCATTGAAAGTATGATGCTACGGGTGGTAAGACAGTTTAGCGTTAAAAAGTTGATTTTTTTCGGATTTTAAATTCAATTAAAATTAATATTGCTTTTTCTAATAAAATTATATGAAAATAAGTTGTATAGAAGTGGTTTCAAATTTAACTTGCAATATGTGCGGAAAGAAAATTATGGAGACAAC